>WOVY01007889.1:0-19448 GCA_013436015.1 Rhipicephalus annulatus | reverse complement strand
ACCGTGGTTGAAACACCGCTGCGTTCGTTCGGCGCCACAGTTAACGGTGCCTGTGCAATAAATCTTGTTAATTTGTCTTTGTATCGAATGAACTAATGTTCTCATATCGCAGCTTCCCTACATGACTTCTAATGTAGACCATTATGGCTATTTTGTGACTTTTAATGGCGAACCTCTATAATAAATTATTCCGTGCTTTACTCCAAAACCAAGATACGATATGAGAGACGCCGCAGTCGATGGCTCCGGAAATTTACACCTACTGGTGTTCTTTATTGGTGGCACAGACATCGCACACTACTGGGCCTTTACAATTTCGGACTCCATCGAAATGTGACCGCCACGGCGGGGATCGACCCGCGACCTTCGGGTCAGAAGACGTGCACTCCATACACTGAATCGCCGACGCAGACAGCGAAGCTCTTTAGTGTAGCCGTAATACCTGTGTGCGTTCTGTCAACAAATTACATATCACAATAACGGGTATACGACACTGAAATTGTGTAAATTCCAACAACTCTCCGCTGCTCCCCCAAAAAATGAAAAAAAAGATAACAGTAGGCTGCGAAGTCATGGTGGGTGGGCCAAAGACCAACGAGACCATACTGGGGAACGGGAAAGGCGACGGTGAGTACCCGAAGATCTGAAAAGGTAAAAACTCTATACGCCGACGATAATGAGCCAGTGGTGGATCCACAGTGGGGGCTGTAGGGGCAATCGCCCCTCCACCCCCTCCCCTAAAACCAGTGTCCGCACTGCCATTCCCCCCCCCCCCCCTGCTCTGTTAAATGCCTCTCGTTCAACTCTACCACTCATCAAGACAAATTAATGGAAAAAATGAAAACTATGCGGCGACGAGGCTCTTGTGATGATGTAACTATAAAAAGCACAAGATTAAGGAACCCCCCTCTCCGCTTTTGCTTCAAGCGACTCGCACCCCCTAAAATGAGCGGCTGGATCCGCCCCTGCGATGTAACCGTATAGCGAAGTGCGAATGTTTGAGTTTCGCGCGAGTTTCCAAAGTAAGGACATCCGTGTTATGTCTGCGACTGTGCGACTGCCCATACTTGAACGCGAACATCTCTGCGCTGGGAATGAACGATGAAACAACATAGCATAACCTATAAAAAGCATAGCAACAATGTACACGCAACGGAAAAACAACCCCCACCACCTAACGAAGGCCTGTGAGCCGCCTAGAAGTGACCATACTAGACTTTAGAATCTTCGAGTTTCGCTGTTTCAAGGCTTGCGCAGCTTATTACAAGCTTCGAGTTTCTTAATAACATTCAAGCCACTTCCCTCTGTCTTGAGGTGAATTCCGGTGTGCTCCAACGTAGCTCGTAACTTAACATACCTATATGCTTGAGCCATAGAATGAACGAACAAGAAAACAAAGCCTAAATGTTCTGCACACCGTACATGAAAATTCCTGTCGTAATCTTAACTTTGTGAGAAGCGCTACATTAAACATACACATTTTAAAATTAACCTGACGGTCTTTCATTACACCGAATTGTGATTTCGGCTACGCTTACATTTCATTTTCTCGCTTGTGCTGGAAGTGAAAATTTTCATTCTGCTGGGAGCGCGACGAGTTGAAAAGCGTTGGGAAGCAGTGGAGCACGAAATGAGGGGCAACTCGAGATTAAAATGTAAGGCACGCGTTGACTTCAATCTAGCTAAACGGCAGAACCCCTCGTCGTCCAGACGAGTATATTCTTGAAATCCTGTGTGCCAGTGGTCTTATGTGTGTTTTAAAGTACCACGAATCGAGCGGAATGGTATCAGATGTTTTGACCGCTGCTATGCGAAATGTCTGAACATAAGTGTACCTCCTCGCGCTGGTTAAAGATTTGTCGTCATTAGTAACAGGTATTTGAACAGGAAGATAGTATCGCGCAGTTATGTCTTGCTTCCTGACAGGGAAAATAAGCTGGCGTCATCTCATTTTTCTCTAAGCATAACTGAGGCGCCGGGTGTATAAAGAAATTGCACCCTCTTTAAATAATTTTGTTTTGCCCCGTGCGTAGTTGACGTTGCCTTGCACGTGCATAGCGCCAAACTGCATACGCCAGTATTATTGCTTGTTCGTCTTCATCGCACATCAAGTGTGTTTATTTACCTGTATGATTAACTAATATATTCCGACATAGCTCGCTTACCTCAGTTATACTACATTTATACGCTAGCAAGCTCTAAGAAAAGTGAGCAATGTGTGTGTATAAGTAACACCTGAGAAAATGCGTAGCTTTTTCAGTGGTTTCACACATACTTCTATCTCTTTCTCTGATCGCGCTGTAATGAACGATCAGTGTTCGCACACCTGTCAACAACACACCTGCATGGAGACTATGTTTCGTGTCCGTTGTGCGTGGAAACTTCTTTGTGTCTACTTGGATGCTCGCTTGCCAAGGTGCGAGAGAAAGCGCCGGTGCCTCGGCAAGCAAGCGATTGCCAAAGCGGGAGCGCCCTCTTTAGTGGTGCGAGAGTCTGGCAGATATTTTATAAGGTTTCATCGCAATTTTAGGTAACATATAGCATTTAATTTCAAGTCATTTTGTTCTGTATGTGATTTCGTGCCTTAATAATATATCTGGCATTGGTTCTGAGCATTCTGAGTGTTGTTTTAGGCCTGCATTGGCCACTGCTTGAGCATGTGTCATGAGAGATTTAGTGGACGACCAGACGCAACCCCACCCAATGCTACGCCCCTTGTAAGTCAATTCCCCAAATACCCACATCACCTCTTGCCCCCCCCCCCCCCGGCTTCTACTTTCCCCCGGATTTGCCTGGCTCGCCGTCTTTTAATCCGTGTCTTCGCAGAGTAACTCAACCGGCCGTGTTTTCACATCGCTAACACTCAACGAAAAATGCACTAATGTCGCGATACGTCATTGTTTAACGGGAATTTTTCTGCGCGGGAACTGCTTGTTCTGCCCAGATTTACTAGCTGAAGCAACTCGGGATGAAATACACGAGAGCTCAGAGAGGACATTAACTGAGCCACTTCAAGTTCTTTTTCTGCTTTTGCTCCCCACCTCATCTTTCTTTCTTTCCTGCTTTCATTCTTTCTTTTATTATTTCTTTTTACTTTCTTCATTTCCTGCTTCCTGCCTCTTTTTCTCTTTGCTTCCTTCTTTATGTTACCTCTTCTACTAAATCGTTGAAATAGAGTCTTCATGAACGCTGTGGCAGGCTTCCTGGATGCCTGCTTCAAAGGAAAGGCACTGGGAAAATCTCACCCATCCTTGTGACGATATAGGTGGTTCAAATCCCCCAAAGAACTGGTCCTGCGCGCGCTGCTAATGGGAATGTTTTCGCAATTCGCTGCTTGGTTATTTGGACGGCTATGTCAATATTAAGATCGCTTGGTCTGTTGGCAAAACAAATTTGCGTTTTATAGCTATAGCTGTGTTATTTTTTATTGTAGTGAGCTGTTTCCTGATGTGTGTATTTTTATATCATTCTGAGTGCCACTGCCGATGCTTGCGCTCGAAAAAATAGTTAGAAAAGAAAAAAAGCCCATGGAAAAAAAAACTTCTTTCAGTTCTCGATGCGTCGCATATTCACTTTGAACGTGGTTGTTGCAATGATAACCAGCCCGACAAAATGCTCTCCTGGGAATTTACCACCAGTATATCTAATAAGACACCAAAATTACGGCGCAGTGATACCTCAGGTATTATTTAAGAATGCTTCATCGAAGTACCACGTGCTAACATCTGCAAAGTCTATGCAGATTGCGCTATCCTACAAGCCGGCAGAAGGACATCATTACTGAGTACTACAAGCATAAGATCATCAATGGTCACCAGCATTATCTATCTACGGAAGCCAGTACTCTCTCCCCGCCGCGGTGGTCTAGTGGATGAGGTACTCGGCGGCTGACCCGCAGGTCGCGGGTTCGAATCCAGACTGCGGCGGCTGCATTTCCGATCGAGGCGGAAATGTTGTAGGCCCGTGTACTATGATTTCGGTGCACGTTAAAGAACCCCAGGTGGTGGAAGTTTCGGAGCCCTCCACTACGGCGTCTCTCATAATCATTTCGTGGTTTGTGGATGTTAAATCCCACATATCAATCACTCATCAATCAAGCCAGTACTCTTGTCATGTAACTTCAATCCATCCATGACGCAGTGCAATATGCCAATTCTAAGCTGCCTAGAGTCAAGCAACTTGACGTATTCACTGTTTTCTTTAGCAGCCATTCGGGAGTTCAAGAAGTTGACAAAGTGATGGACATCTGTGAGATGTTTCTCAATACGAACCACAGCGCAGTTTCTTGCGTCAGGGCACACTGGATTCAAGGCCATACTGAGAACCCTCATAATATTGATGGCGTAGCTCTGCGGGGTATGTTTCCCTTTTTTGTTGCATTTCCACGTATATATATATATATATATATATATATACACACCAGAGTCCAGAGTTCCACGTATACATTCCAGCAATACAAGAGTTCCAGATTCCGTATAGAGTTCTGTATACCAGATTCCGCGTATATATATATATATATTATATATATATATATATATATATATATATATATATATATATATATATATATATACATATAGTTTTCTTTCACTAACGTATTGTTAGTGAAGGAAGGATACACAGACTGCAACATCCTAAATGTGAAAAGGAGAAAAAGGAGAGAGAGGGAAGGGGAAGGAAGAGTGAAAGGGGGCGCCTGGGGAGTTCACCTTACATTCTCTCTTTTTTTTCTCTTTTCTCTCTCTCCTTCTGATTTAAGATTGTATACAAGCTGAGCACCAACAAACTGTGCCTTCAATCCTGATGAAGGCCAGACTCTGGCTGAAATGTCGACGAAATAAACCACGTTGTGACTACTCACGGCGGATCTACTTGAATATATATATATATATATATATATATATATATATATATATATATATATATATATATATATGTGTGTGTGTGTGTATGTATGTATGTGTGTATGTGTGTATGTGTGTGTGTATGTGTGTATGTATGTATGTGTGTATGTATATGTATGTGTGTATGTGCGTGTGTGTGTATGTATGTGTGTATGTATATGTATTTCTGTATGTGCGTGTGTGTGTATGTATGTGTATGTGTGTATGAGTGTGCGTGTGCGTGTGTTTGCGTGTGCGTGTGCGCGTGTGTATGCGTGTGCGTGTGCGTGTGTTTGCGTGTGCGTGTTTGCGTGTGCGTGTGTTTGCGTGTGCGTGTGCGCGTGTGTTTGCGTGTTTGCGTGTGCGCGTTTGTTTGCGTGTTTGCGTGTGCGTGTGCGCGTGTGTTTGCGTGTTTGCGTGTGCGTGTGTGTGTTTGCGTGTGTTTGCGTGTGCGCGTGTGTGTATGCGTGTGTTTGCGTGTGCGCGTGTGTGTATGCGTGTGTTTGCGTGTGCGTGTGTGTGTATGTGTGTTTGCGTGTGCGCGTGTGCGTGTGTTTGCGTGTGCGCGTGTGCGTGTGCGTGTGCGCGTGCGCGTGCGCGTGCGCGTGCGTGTGCGCGTGCGTGTGCGCGTGCGTGTGCGCGTGCGCGTGCGCATGCGTGTGCGTGTGCGTGTGCGTGTGCGCGTGCGCGCGTGCGTGTGCGTGTGCGCGTGTGCGCGTGCGTGCGCGCGTGTGCGCGTGCGTGCGCGCGTGCGTGTGTGCGCGCGTGTGCGTGTGCGTGCGCGTGTGCGTGTGCGTGCGCGTGTGCGTGTCCGTGCGCGTGTGCGTGTGTGCGTGTCCGTGCGCGTGTGCGTGTCCGTGCGCGTGTGCGTGTCCGTGCGCGCGTGCGCGTGTGCGTGTCCGTGCGTGTGTGCGCGCGTGCGCGTGTGCGTGCGCGTGTGCGTGTGCGTGCGCGTGTGCGTGCGCGTGTGCGTGTGCGTGCGCGTGCACGTGTGCGCGTGCGTGTGCGCGTGCGTGTGCGCGTGCGTGTGCGCGTGCGTGTGCGCGCGTGCGTGTGCGTGTGTGCGCGTGCGTGTGCGCGTGTCACCATCCACTGCCTAACGCGTTATGGGCTAGGCTCGCCGTATCTATAAAGTAATAGTAACAATACTCCTACTGACCAGCAGGCGCACTGCCCTCCTGAAACAGATCTTCCATCAATTCCCTCTCCATCTCAACCCCTAAACTCGCTCCGTGTCCATAAAAGTCTTCACCGGCAGGATACACGCGCTTTTCTCCTACCATGTGCCTGCCCTCTCGCCCATCACCTTATTCAACTTCAACTTCAACTTTATAATTTCTTCTAGTACAAACTGGAAACGTCCTCCAGGGCTAAAATCTGTCGTCAGCAGCTTGACTGGGCCCGGGAGGTGTTGTACATGACAGCGCGAGAACAAACATTTTCTTACGAAAAAAAATAACTCTCAAACGCATGATTAGAGAATGGTGAACATTAGATGGTACACATATTCGCATGAAAAAACAAAGCCCTCAAACAAATATGATCAGTTGATATATATCGTTATACATGAATATGCCGTATACATGCTTACATGTTGGTGAAATACATCTTCAATTCCTTATGAGATTCTTTATCAACGAGAACATAGGTATTTAGGACTTTCGGTAAATTTTGTTTGAGGGATTGCACCTTATATTCAGTGCGAAAACGCAGTACAAACCAAGGTTCAGTGTTTTTTAGATGCAGAGATACGTCGTGGTGTTTCAAGGTCATTAAGGACACGAGAAAATCACTGTATTCCATTTTTGCAAAATAAAATATCTGTGAGACACGGTATTCATAGTACCGATCTCCGCGAATGTTTCGTATTTTTGTGACAACGTTTTTGTTGTGGCCCGGGGTTCGATATTTGCAATGTGCCGGAGAAGTGCCTTTTGTAATGTAATCATTTTATCAGTGTTATTTTGCGTTGTCGTCGCCCATACTAAACTGTAGTAATTAAACTGCGAGGTGAATAATGCGTGATATATTTGTAGTTTGGCTTTTGTCTGTACGAAAGCTCTACAGTGATATAGTACACAGATTACTGCAGAAAACTTGTTTGGAAGGTTATTAAAATGAGCGTCCCATTTCAGATTACATAAAAATATAACCCCAAGGATTTTATGTTCATTATTATTATTTCTATATTTTACCTAAGTAAGTGACTGAATGCACCAACTCAAGATGTTTATTTCTGGCTCTAAAAAGAATCGCTTTTGTTTTGGTCGGGTTAATCTTGGACATATTTGAAAGAGACCAATCTTATAGTTTGATTAGCAATGCGTTACATCTGATAATTAGCTCATTCGCATCTTTTTCAGTGAAGAGTGTAGTACTATCATCCACATGTATGAAAAAATCAACTGTGGGGTCGATATTTACTAAGTAATTAATATATACGTTTAATATTAATGGGCCCAAAACACTTTCTTGCGGTACTCCCTTTTTAAGCGTTAAGAAGGAAAATTGGGCTTTGTAAATACATACATGCTGAGTTCTTTCCGCAAGATATGATTTCATCAAAGCAAGTGGTTGTCCGCGTACTCCATACATTGATAACTTATGTGTAAGAATGTAATGTCTGAGGCAATCAAGTGCCTTGCTAAAATCAATAAAAAGTCTGAGGGTGAATTCACCTTTGTCTATGCTTGAAACAATACTCTCTTTCAAAGATAAAAGGACTGCCTCAGTTGATCTACCTTTTCTGAAGCCGAGCTGGGAGTTTGTTATTACGTTATGTTTGTCTAGAAACTTGTTCAGGCTTTTGGCCATAACTTTTGCCAGCACTTTTTCTGCAACCTCTTTTCTCCCCTTTATCCCTTCCCCAGTGCAGGGTAGCAAACCGGATGTGCGTCTGGTTAACCTCCCTGCCTTTCCTTGCATCTTTATCTCTCTTCTTGGAAAAAATAGATATATAAATTAGATATTGATCTGTATTTGGAAACATTATTTATAGTGCCATGTTTGAATAACACAGATAGTCTAGCTCGTTTCATGCCATCTGGAAAAGTCGCCGATGCCGTTGCTAAATTAATTATATGAACCAATGCTCAAATAAATGGCAAGGGATCTAAAATGTATTTTATTGGCCTAGCCTAATTTGTAAGTTATCTATATCTAATGTCCTGCTATTATTCAAATTTTTGTTATTGAGAACACATTGTATTCGTCGGTTGGCTTCATAAATATAGTTCCCGAAATACTTTTATCTTTTTAGTACGTAACTTGCAGGTCCCTAGTGTGCGTAGCGCCTGCATTTACAAAATCTGAATTAAAGTGGTCTGCCAGTGCTTTGTCGCTCAATTCACAATTTCTATAGGTTATCGAGTTTGGTACATTACTTTTAGTTTTATGGCCTAACACGCCATTTATAACTTTCCAAACTGCATCTGGCCGCTTCCTGTTAATTGCAAAAAACACGTGATGATAGTAGTCTATTTTCGCTTGTCTTAGTACTTTGTTCAGTCTATTTTTTTCAGCTTTGAATTCCTTAAGTTTCATTTCGGATCTGGAGTGTAGGAACGCAGGCTAAAGATGGTTCCTATTTTTTATCATTTTAATGTGCTCACTCATATACCACGGTTGTTTTATCTTTTCTGACTTCCTAACTTGCTAGAATAGAAAAAGGGCATTGTATATGCGAACAAAAGCTTCTAGAAACTCGTTATATGCTTCATTCACGTTTTGTTTTTTCGAACGAAAAATCCCATTTGCGTGCACCAGCGCTTCACTAGTGCTTCACTAGAAATATGTTGCTAAGTAACTAATTCAAAGGTTTGTTTTATACTATTTTCCAGTGAGTACACTATAAATTCTGGACAGAGGTCACTAATATCCTAAGAAATAGTACCTACGAAATGCACAGACGTTTCTATATTCGTAATAAGCAGGTCGAGGGCAGACGAAGTTGACGGAGTAACCCTTGTAGCTGTAGCGATCACATTGAAAAAGCCAGATGATAGTAACAGAGTGTTCAAGTCATGTGCATGTTTATTGTCGTCTAAAATATTTATGTAGAAGTCGCCTCCACAAACAAGTTGAACATTAGTAAATGAGCAGAATTTAGAAGTTTACCAAAAGAAGTACAGCTTCAGTACTTCCATTTGGGGGGCGATATATTACTGCTAGGACACTTTTCTTGTCCTTGATAGCAAGCATTTCACAGTCAAAGTTTATGAATGTAAAGTCTGGCATCAATTCGTAATGACAATTGTTTTATTATAGAGAGCGACGCCTTCCCCTCGCCTATTCTGACGGTATATGTAAAATGAGGTGTAACCATCAAGTCCAACGATCATTCATTGATTGATTGATTTGTGGGGTTTAACGTCCCAAAACCACCATATGATTATGAGAGACGCCGCAGTGGAGGGCTCCGGAAATTTTGACCGCCTGGGATTCTTTAACGTGCACCCAAATCTGAGCACACGGGCCTACGACATTTCCGCCTCCATCGGAAATGCAGCCGCCTCAGCCGGGATTTGAACCCGCGACCTGCGGGTCAGCAGCCGAGTACCTTAGCCACTAGACCACCGCGGCGGGGCAAGTCCAACGATCATAGCTACTTTGAAATCAAGTTTCCGACATCGTGATGACGTTGAACTGAAAAGAATATTGGTTCAGAAGACAAGTGATATTACCACATTTATGAACAGCAAAACGATAGTTGAAATGCAGGACAGAGGTAAGCTTTGCATATCGTAGGTGAACGTTTTTCGGCAAAGCAAGATCAAAATATCCCATTTTGAACAGATTGCCTGATCAAACAACCCAGCATATTTTTGAAAGGTCTTCTTCATGCTCTGTTCTTACAATAGGTGTGTCGTGAGACTTCCTCGCGAAAATTTTCCTATTGTATGACCAGACAGACTTCCATTCAAGGTCACGTTTTCTACCGATAGCAATTTCAAGTAGCCGCTTTAGGGTAAGGCATAGGTGTTGGTTCACATAAATTTTCTGAGCGTTATCTTTGCCAATGTCCTTGTTGGAAAGACGCGCTTTCTTTGCTTCGTCAAGCACAGCATCACGCTTGGTCCGGGACTTAAACAGCACGATGATGCTCGATTTTTGCTAGTCTCAAGTGGGAAACACGGTTCTATATTTCAATGTCAGTGTCGGCAATGTCCTCTTTATTAACCTTCCAGATCGCTTGGACAGTGTCAAGCACGTTTTCTTCATCTGTCTTTATGACGCCCTGTATCTCGAGATTTTTGCTTATCACGTACTGCTTCATGCGCACAAAGCGTTTTTCAAGTTCTCGTGGCTTGCAATCGAGGGCTTGACACCTTTTCTGAAGTGCTATATTCTCATTTTTTTAGTTTCTGTCTAGCCATTTCTTCCACACTCAGTTTTGTTTTCAGTTCTTCAACTGAGGCGTGACCGAATTCAATGCTCTGAATTCGGTTCCTATGTTCTATCTTACATTCTCGTATTTCATTGCGCAAGTCTCTTTCCAATGCTTTACGGTGCTGCTTAAGTTGCCATTTAAAATATTGTTTCATCTGAGCGTGTTCAGCTTTCATTTCTTACTTTATTTTAGCAATTACCTTGGTCATACCCTGTCAACACTCAGAAAACAAGAAAAATGAAACCACAAAGGTAAAACAATTCCAGCAGCAACGATAAATAGTATGCACTATTAGTGAGCTTTAAAAGCACAACCCTGCAGCGAAAATGCAAACAAGCGTTGAGCGTTGCAGTACAGCTGCGTTGTCGCTGCTGCCAAGTGGGGTGAACTCCCGTGAAGCACTCCTTTTTGAAGCTTTGATGCTGTGACGTCGCCACCGATGGCACAGTTGATTGGTTCAGCAAACACCCGTGCCTGTAGCAACCAGGGAAATCGTCGCTGTGTCGACCACGCCACGGACACGCTTTCAGAACAAACTGGTGTGGGCAAAACTTGCAGCTTCGGAACAGGGAATCTGCAGCAAAAAGGCAGAAAAGCGTTGAGCCTTGCAGTACAGATGCATGTTCGCTGCTTCCTCCGCCGCCGATGGCGGAGGAAGCCGTGCTTATGAGGCTTCGGGCAGGGGTGGCCCTTAGAACGGTTGCTATATCAACGTGGAACTGGTTGCAATTACCAGTTGGTGGTACGTGTCCGTACTGTTCTATTCCAGTGAATGAAGCAGATGCATAGCATCACATATGGTAATTCCAGGGCTTACAGCCGGCCCGCTGACATCACCTCGTGCATGCCGGCCTTCGCAACAGTGACGAAGCCGATTATTACCGCTCGATACATGACAAACACATTCCACCATATAGAATAAAAGGCAGAAATCAGAAAGCAACAAATACGTCTGCGACGTTAGCGTATGAAGTAGTGAACCTATATTGAATTGCAAGTGTACCAAAGAAAAAGAAATTTGCTGTAAATCTAGGAACCAGACAGAAAATTCCCTGGAAGGCTGTCGGAGTTGAAGTTTCAGTCAATGATGCTGATAATTTTCTCATGCAAAAGTTCGCTAGACGCGAAATTTTCGAGAAATCGGTATTTCCATTTCGTCTACATATAGCTTCGAATTACATGCTCGAGCGTGTGGTAATTGCTGCGAAAAAACTGTTGTTCATTGGGTTAAATGGTCCAGCTGGGTGATAAAGCGGTAAAGTGCTCGGCTGCTAAACCCAAGGTTGCGGGTTCGATTCTGGCCATGGCGGTCACATTTTCATATAGAGGCGAAATCATGAGGCCCATGTGGTGCGAAATGTCCGTGCACGTCAAAGACCAAATGGTTGACATTTCCGCAGCCCTCCACTACAGCGTCTTTCATAATCATATCGTGGTTTGGGACGTAAAACCTCAGATATTTATCATCACTAGAGTAGAACAGTAGGGCACTAAGAGAACCGATATTCTCATTTCAAATAGAGCCCACGTACCGCAAATTTTCACGGCAATGTGTACGCGTACATCCAGCACTTGAATATCGCCATATAGCGTTTGAGCTCTTCAGTTACCATTCCTACACCAGGTGCGAGTATATTTAATCGCAAGCGTGGTATTTGATACCGTGATGTTCACGACATGAATGCACACCACTCACTTAAAGTTTGTTCGAGCTTTTGTCGGGATGGCCTCTAGTTTTTTAACTATTATTTAAGTTGAATTACCCTTGCTAGTTATCTTGCATACCTATTTTAATCACTTATTGTGCAAGTTATTATTCTTCTATTACTTGTCACGTATTGTAAATACTTATACATGTTTCAATTCACCCGTTTCCAATGAAATGCTCTAGGTGAGGGCTCTAAGAATACCCCGAAATAATAAAAAAGAAAAACTAGCCCACATTGCAGGAGAGATGCATTTTACTGGGAAAGTTTTTTATGACTAACTAGAACTCAACTCTCTGCGTGGACCGTCTAAACAAGTGCGCTTCCAGCTTACGAAGTTGCTTTTCGACGTAACATAGACAAATATAAACGGTAACCTCTCTTCTCGTAACAAGAATGGCTGCGGCCGTTCTGATATCTCTTTGGGAACAAAGAGAAAAATGAACGCCGCAGCACTAGGAAGTAGACAATGATAATTGTGAAGTGACGCCATAAAAATAACCTAACTAAAGCTCCAAGGCTATCAAACAATTAGGTTCGAGAGTAGTAGTAATGACGAGACAATGACTGGCATGAAGTTAGGTTCACAAAATAAAGGGCATAGTAATACGTCTCATTCCACAATAGAACCATCTGCTAGAACATGCGCTTATTCATGCGGGGTGCACGAAACTACCTTTCTCCGTTGTTCTTCTACAGAAAGCAGCCTTAATTTTTGTATCCTACAGTGACTACTGCATTGCCTCAATAACAGTCAACTTTCTCTTCATCATCAAATTCCTTTATATACCTACATTATTGTTTAAGCGTTCCTTTGTGCAGTAATATCCTTATCCCTTTAATGAACGCGTTTTCTTAGCACATTCGATACTCAGCCCAACGTCGCTGTCCACGACGGGAGAATGAACGGCCCATTTTTGCCGACATGGTGAAACTTAACTGGACCGTTTAGTTGTCAACAAGTCCACCGCGCAATAAACCAGCATCTGCACCGTTAGGTATGTGACTTCCTTGTGAGGATGCGATTTAGCGCACATTGTTCTACAACGCGAGGGCATCCGCGATGTGGGAACGCAGTGAAGGAAGTAGGACGCACTCCTGTGAAGTACCACCCATGACGACCAAATCCTGGTCCTCCAGAGCACCCGTTATCGGGCCAGCAGGCTAGGCCTGTTGGTCCCGTCGTGGGATTAGCCAGGTCTAGCCGGGTCTGCATGGTGGTCACTTGAGGTGACTACCCGAGGTGACCACCATGCAGTAAAGGTCTACTGGTCACGTCTGGTGAAAGTACAGACTTTAATTCTATGGTCATATAGCTTTAGCTTGGCTTTGCTTAGCTACTTATACAGCATGCTTTTCCTGCACTATGAACGTAGTAGGAAGAGCACATACTTATATATCTAGAAAAACATCTCCGGTCCACCGTCTAGCTTGCCCTGAGGACGAAGGCGGCCGGAAGAAAGCAAAAGTCACACGTCATAATAAAGCCAAAACGAAGTAGCTTCATTTCTTCCACATCTCCAAATGCTTTATTGTATGCGCCATTTAAAATCGAACACGTGGAGGTCACGTGTTTTGGGTGAAAAAATAAAGAAAAGCTGGTTACTGGGGTTACCACCGTACTGGAAAGAGTTAACCCTATAGTAGCGCTGACTGTTGACGAAGTTTGCCGCCCCATTGAATCAGACTCTTCCGCGTTGTGGCAACATTACGTGTTACCGATGTTACACGTACCGTTTGTCAATACTTAACACACTGTGCATTAACTCGATCTTGAGTGAGTTTGTAATCGTATATTGTGTTATGTTGATATTCAAATGTTACTACTTGTAGGCTGTGTAGATTCTACTTTTTTTTATTTAACGACAGCGGTACGGTGCCGGTGACGATATTGCCACAGGCAATTGCCATTGCTCCGCGCAACGCGGACGCCGGGAACGAAGAGAAATGCTAACGGCACGACTACGAGCGACGAAGCAAGCCGCAATGCACGAGCCGGCCCTGCATGCACACGGTACTCCACTGAACAGCCAACGCGCGTGAAGAAGAAGAGAACGAGGCTGCTCAAGGCAGAGGCTCACGAGGACTACCGACCTTCGGATCTTCTTGATTGCTGTGCGTCGTTCACTTTGGGCACAAGTTCGCGCTTAATAAACCGTGTAAATAGAACATCCTTGTTGGGAGGCTGCTACATTTGTTACAATATGAAGATGCCTGCAGCTTGCGGTCCTGCTTATGCTGATTCACGAATAAATTTTCTTTAAAATATGAGTAGGCTCCTCTGATAGCAGTTGATCTTGACATACATATATATATTCTTTCAGACTGTTGGGGCTGTTAGCCAGCAAATCATCCTTCTGTCTACCGAAGGTTATCAGCGCCCCTTGTGTCTTCTGCGTATTTGTTTAACGTTAACGTGACTCTTGTGAAAATCTTGCAATTACTTTTTTTAGTTAGTCGGCATCATTTCTGAAGAACGCAATGTAATTTACAAACCATAGTTTCTGGTTAACCTATTGTTTAATTTATTTTCGACACAGCAGCCAAAACACTTCTAAGAATGCAGTAAACAGCCTTTAACAGATCTATAGTTCATTGCCTCGGATCCTTTGCAGAGCACTGTTCGCGGGAAAAAACACGAATTGCTCGTTACAAAAGAACTGCTTCGAAAGCCCTGGAGTGGAGCCAATACTTATGATTGGCCTTCTTGTCCGTATTTTAGTGTAAATCTACTTGCAATAAATCTTGAGCTATATAGCAACAAAAAAAAATTGAACCATTATAGGCTGCTTGTGAAGAAAGTTGTAGATATAATAAAGACTAAAAGACATCTGGCCTTGTTAAGCAGTCAAGTAAATAGGCCTTAAGTCCGACCCTCGTACCGAGAACAAAGCGCCTATCGTGCAACAAAATCTTTTTGACTACTCAAAAGGCTTAGGACTGGACTCCAATTTGGCGAAATAGTTCTATCGCAGTCGGGAAAAACGTAATCGTGGCGAGAAATGGTGTTAAACAGTCTCTCTCACAATACCATGCCATATATTCTTTCTTAAAAATTTTGGGGTCTTCCAATGCGTGTTGCTCTGTTATGAAGAAAATCTGTATCTGCGCTAAATAAACAAGTGAAATGCATTGAGCGTTGCTCATACACCGAAACACTTTCGAAATGTTATGTTCTATATGATTATTTCTGTTTTTTTAGCTAAAGCAAGACTTTTCTAAGCTCACGAAGTCTTGGGCGGCAGCACAGTGAGTGGAGAAGCATTCAAGCAAACAAGTTTTTGGGGATCAAATAAAAAACAAGCAATTTTGCAGTCCACGTTTTTTTTACGTTTTTCTGCTTTATACTAAAACCATAGGAGGTGCCGTAAGTATTCACAGAATAAGATTTAGAATTTCACGGCACAAACCTCCTATAAAGCCGTAGCTTCCTTTCTCTGTCCCTTCATAGCTTTTACCCTAGGATGTGTTTTGCGGAACCATTTGAAATGGTGGCACGTTTTTGTTTTTTGTTTTATTTTGAATTTCTATAAATGAGCAAGAAAATATTGAAAGCTAGTAGACGCGCCAGAAAAGTGAGTGTTTTCCGGATGGCCGCTGGTGTGGCTTCAGGACTAACCACTGGGCTGAACAATGCAAAATGTCCGTCGTGTCTGTCGATGTAGCAGGGTTTAGCGGTTTAATATACATACTATGGGATTCTGATAAATTCACGTATTTGTTTCCTGATAAAAATGTATACTAAACTATGAACTGCTTTTGAACCGCTAGTGAGAGAGATAGAATAGAAATTTGTGTGATTACATGCACAATAAAGTGAAAATTTTGGGTAGAAACTTAAGTGCATGTGCAAGTTAAAATTGCGTGTTGAACTAAATGTAATGTCTACTGCGTAAAGTAAATAAGACACATAGGCGTCACGGTGGTCTATTGTTTATGGTGCTAGAAATGTGACCCGAAGGTCAAGGGGTCAAATCACCACTGTGACACGTCTATTTCTATAAAAACGAAAATACTTGAAGCCTGTGTACTTAGGCTTCGGTGTGCATTAAAGAACCTGAGGTGATCGATACTTTCGGAGTAATTTATTGCAGCTTTTCTCATAATGATATCCTGGTTTTCAGGTGTTATAGCTCAAGAATTATAATTAAAATTGTACATACAGCAGAACTTCAGAGTGGTGCTTGCCTTGGCTCGCTGGTTGCACGGAGTGCATCGACTTTCTTTTTTTTTTTCTGAGACCATTTCTGTGTGGTTGGCCGAAAACCCTTCACAGCACTTTGAGTGGAAAAAATGACAGATGCCGGAGCCCTTATACAACCCTATTAATAGAAAAGCTGTTAAAGCTGGTAGTAAGGCGTCCACTGACGTAAACTCTCTGTTGTGCCGTTTTCATAGCAAACGTTACGGCTGAGCGCCACTTGTGCTAAAGATAGCCAAGCCACCGCCGGGCGGTCACCACAGCAACCACAACAGTTTCAGACACTGTGGCTTGCGCAAAGATATTTCAACACACTCGAACTGGTAAGCTTTGCGCGTATACCTATTCCACCCGTCACTATCTCGTTCTTGTGCCTTATTTTTAGCGCAGTTATAATTTTCCTAAATGTATCGTCAACCAGCTCCCCATCTTACGCTTCTCGAGCCATCTCTTGGCTGCCGCTTCGGCTAAGAGCACGAGATTCCATCGCCACCGGTGTTGCGATTCCCGTGCCGCGGCACGATGAGCTGAGGATCAACCAGCTTGGCTGAAACAAGCTTTGTGCAACTTAGCGCAGACTTATGGCATTTTTTTTCACTACAGCTCGAGAAAGCTTAGAGAGAAAGGAACGAGATACGGGGTGTTGATGTAATGAAGCGGGTAATTATGAATGCATTCCAGGTATCTGCGTGCTTATAAAACCGACAAATTCAAGTCAATCCTGGTCTAGACAAAAAAAAATCACAGCATATTCACGGAGTGAATGATAAAGAGTGGGGCGAAGCTTCGAAGGGTTTTATTGGTGAGCCGTGAGTCTTCCACTGGCCGGGTCCATCCATCCGTCCGTCCATCCACCCGCCCATTTGTCTGTCTGCCCTGTCTGTCCTGTCTGTCCTGTCCTGCCTGTCCTGTCCTGTCCTGTCCTGTCTGTCCTGTATGTCCGTCTGTCCTGTCTGTCTGTGCATCTATATGTATGTCTGTCCTCCGTCCATCCATCTAGTGAACCCTCCAAGTACCACCATTTCGCATCTTTTCATCATATATTATTCATTTACAGGCACCGCCATCCAGCGTGCATTTCAAGGACTAAATCGAGAGATGGCTACTACATACAAGAGACGCACGACCCACGTCTTAAGAAGTTTCGCCGCCTCTAAAACTGGTCACCGTGTTAATACGGAAATGATCTGGTCGAGTGTGTACTGTGTGCCGAGGTGATTTTGCATAATCTGTCCTCGAAAGTTTGGTTGAGACGCCAAACGAACGCAGAAAGTTCACAGGCAAACGCGATCTGGTCGGGTTTAGCCAGCTCTATTCCTCAAATGAGTTCCTTTCATCCAATTGTAGGGAGCTCAGCTATACCCGAAAGTTAAGGTATTTTCTCTCTCTGCTCTTTGTTCCCACACACTGCTATTATATAATGATTTGAAGCTTTAAGGGGAGCAGCGGCTTGGCTTATGTGAGTAGGACGAACTTCTATAATCTCTTTTCGTCGCTATCACTCGCTCAGCCGGCGGCCTATTTTACTCGTCTCAATCTATTTGCAAGAAGAAGATATACTTCACTATAGTTCGAAACTACATTGTCCGTCTATTCACTCTGCGCACAGGACGCTTACTACATCGACTTCGGAAATCTCGCAATACGCGAAAGACTCAATGGAAAACTTACTTCCACTCCTTGAGGAGGCGCTCGAAATCAGATGAAAGTTTTAAAATAAGAACACCTTTATTATTAAGCTAATGGACTTCCTCAAGTAGGTGTGTTAGTGTACACACAGAGGCTTTTGATTGATGGACTAACACTATTACATATGAGTAATATTTGCTATCTAAGATATTTCCTACGTATTATTCAAAACCGACTTTTCGAATGAGCTAATTCAAGTTTTCGAAAAAGATAACCTCGCGTAACGAGGTTAAGACTATAACTTTTACCAAAAGCCGTATGTCATAACCGTTTTTTTTTTCTGCAATTCAATCGTAAAGTCAAGACTCAAAGAAACAGTGGAAATCCTCAAGGTGCTCTGTGCCCAGATTCGCGGTTATTTTGCTTAGATAAAACATAGGGTGTGTCTTGTGAGTCTCCACGTCTTACGCCTTGCCCCACATGATTGGAAAAAAAACTGAGTGTGTGTATTTTTTTGCGCTTGTCTCATCATGAAAAAAAACAACGCTGAGAAAGAGGAAAACACTTCCGTTACCGTAGAAGACAAAAAGGACGGGCCATAGTAAGCACAAGACGTAGTAACACCTGTTATGTCCGCATTTCTGTTCCTCTTACGCTTGCCTGCTTCGCTTGAATGCCCACAACTAACGAGGGGTAGATCTGGAATCGCGAGAGAACTGAAGGCGATTTCGCAAAGCTCGTGATGAGCTCTGAGCACTACATTGCCCCACAAGGCTCCGTATGTTCGCAGCACCTGCCTACAGAAACATTCTAAACTGCCTGTAAAAAAAAATCCGCAGCTTCACCGCAAAGTCAAAGCAATGAACGCGGTTAGCAACAAATTTCAAGGTCACGCGAAGAATGGCAAGCAGAGCGAAACGTGCCCCGCGTTTCTCACACACAAATGACGCACGAAACGTACTTACAGGTACAGATGAACGTGAATAAGTGCCTCGGTTGTTACTTCGCTGTGTCTGAGAAGCGCGCCCTTTTCGCAAACGGAGGCGTTGAGACGATTGCAGAGACCATTGTACGCCCCGTAACGACGACGGAATCGTTCCAGTGCAAGCCTTACGTCAGTAAAGACGTATGATCCTCCCCACCGGGAGAAAAGGCGCGGGAGGAATCGTCCGCTCCCCTCCTCTCCGCGGGCCAAAGTACGTGTGAGAGAGGAGAGCCGCCACACGCTCATTGTGCCATCTTGGTGATAATGCTGAAAACTCGATAGCTCCCCCCGCCCCCGAGATGCCTGCCAACAGCGGTAAGTGGTAGATATAAATAGCTTCGCATTTGAGCGTTAACGGAGGTACCTCTTGGTGGCTCAGTGGTTAACGCGTCGCACTTATGACGCGGAGGTCCCACGTTCGATTCTGCGTGCCTAAGCCCTTTGTCTGGATTTTTGTCTTTCTTGTGTTTTCACGTATATAGATATGTATACATACACGATGCATGACATAGACGCCGGCGGCGAAATCAAGCCGGGAGTGTCCATACAATTGCTATCGCAATAAATTCTCTACTCGCTCGCCACCTCCGCTCCTTACGCTGCAGTCCTTCCACACAGTCGCGGCCGTATCCTGAACTTAGTTCGAGTGGGCTGC
>WOVY01007888.1:0-19255 GCA_013436015.1 Rhipicephalus annulatus | reverse complement strand
TGCTGCAGTTTTCTTGCTTGAAGCAAAGCTCATGCGTTTCCTTTTCCCCTATATTCTTTACGATGGTGTGTTCTACAGTAACCAACAGCAAAAGTACTAAAAAAAGAAACGCCAGTGCATCGCTCGCACATCGCCCTCGTGGCCTAACGGATAAGGCATCGGTTCTCCTAAGCCGGGGATTGCGGGTTCAAGTCCCACCTAGGGTGGGTGATCCTTTTTCATTACCAAAAGGGGTTTCTGCTAAACTTTTTTTGCTTGAAGCAAAGCATATGCGTTTTATTTTCCCCCTATATTCCTTTGGATGATGTGTTCTACTGCAACCTAGAGTAAAATGCTAATGAAGGAACGCCAGTGCATCACTCGCACATCGCCCTCTTAGCCTAACAGATAACGCCTCGGTCTCCTAAAGCGGGGGATGGCGGGTTCGAGTCCCGCCGAAGGTGGGATATTCTTTTTCATTACCAAAGGGTTTCTGCTACAGTTTTCTTTCTTGAAGCGAAGCATATGCGTTTCCTTTTCCCTTATATTCCTTTCGATGGTGTGTATTACTGTAAGCTAGAGTAAAAGCGCTAATGAAAGGAACGCCCGTGCATCGCTTGCACATCGCCTCGTGGCCTAACGGATAAGGCATCGGTCTCCTATCCCGGGGATAGCGGGTTCGAGTCCCGCCGAGGGTGGGTTATCCTTCTTCAATACGAAGGGTTTCTGCTACAGTTTTCTTGCTTGAAGCAAAGCATATGCGTTTCCTTTCCCCTATATTCCTTTCGATGGGGTGTTCTGCTGCAACCTAGAGTACAAGCGCTAATGAAAGGAACGCCAGTGCATTGCCCGCACATCGCCCTCGTGGCCTAACGGATAAGGCATCGGTCTTCTAATCCGGGGATTGCGGGTTCGAGTCCCGCCGAGGGTAGGTTTTTTTCATTCACAGAAAAGGTTTCTGCTACAGTTTTCTTGCTTGAAGCAAAGCATATGCGCTTGTTTTCCTCTCTATTCCTTTCGATGTTGGGTTCTACTGTAACCTAGCGGAAACGCGCTAATGAAAGGAACGCCAGTGCATCACTCGCACATCGCCTTCGTCGCCTAACGGATAAGGCATCGGTTTTTCTAAGCCGGGGATTGCGGGTTCGAGTCCCGCCGAAGGTGGGTTTTCCTTTTTCATTGACAAAGGGTTTCTGCTACAGTTTTCTTGCTTGAAGCAAAGCATATGCGTTTCCTTCTCCCTTATATTCCTTTCGATGGTGTGTTTTACTGTCCCCTAGAGTAAACGCGCTAATGAAAAGAACGCTCGTGCATTGCTCGCACATCGCCCTCGTGGCCTAACGAAGAAGGTATCGGTCTTCTAAATGGGGGTTGCGGGTTCGAGTCCTGGGATATCCTTTTTTATTAACAAAGGGTTTCTGCTAAAGTTTTCTTTCTCGTACCAAAGCATATGCATTTCACTTTCTCCTATATTCCTTTCGATGGTGTGTCTACTGCAACCTAAAGTAAAGGCGCTAATGAAAGGAACGCCAGTGCATCGCTCGCACATTGCCCTCGTGGCCTAACGGATAAGGCATCGGTTTTCTAAACCGGGGATTGCGGGTTCGAGTCCCGCCGAGGGTGGGTTATCCTTTTTCATTACGAAGGGTTTCTGCGACAGTTTTCTTGCTTGAAGCAAAGCACATTCGTTTTGTTAAGCGTTTATAAGCCGGCAACGAGCGAGAATATATAATGGCGACAGTCACAGCCAAGCACGGGCTCTCAGCGCGAGCGGCGTCCTTCTTGGGTAGCCCCACTAGAAGGTACTCAAGAGTTCGACCCATTTCATAGTTCGGAGGCTTCGCTACAATTACCCCGGGGTCGAAGAGGGAGCCGTCTGGCGACCTAACAGCTTGTTATTATGAGCGGGTCATAATAAGGCTTCAGGCGCTCCACGTTGACGATGTCTCGCCCACGGCGGCGCATGTCCGAAGATTGTTCAACGGGTTCGATCAGATAGTTGACGGGTGAGGTGCGCTCGATGACACGGTAGGGGCCTTCGTATTTGGGACGTAGTTTGGAAGAGAGGCCAGTGGCAGAGGTCGGGATCGAGAGCCATACAAGCGCACCAGGAAGGAAACGTGGGCTCAAAAGTGGTGGAGCCATCACGGATACTCTTCTGCCGCTCTTGCTCTTGCGTCGTAAAAGTCTTGGCAAGCTCGCGACACTCTTCAGCAAGCTGGCTGTCTCGGAAATAGGTGTGCACTCAGATGGATCCGGCGTGTACGGGAGTATTGTGTCCATGGTGTGCGACGGGTGCCTTCCGTACAGCACACTGTAAGCAAAAACTATCCGAGTTTGGGGTTTTTCCGGCTCATGACCTCTGAAAACTCCCTCGCGTTTAAAATTACTACCTCGCGTAGGAGTAAAAGATGGTACATGACATAGTTTTACCACCACCTCTCAGGCAAGTAGTAAAAGGATGTCAAAATCCAGTTTTACCACTTAGGGAGTTTTCGATCACGTGATTTTTAACCTGCGTTTCAGAGTTTATTACCACGTGACTGCAAGGTGCAGCTGCTTCGGCGGCTTTTGCCCCATACCCGCCCTTGTGACGCTCTCAGTGAATACTGAAGGTACGCGAAGCCCACAGATGTTTTTCTTTGTTTTTTTTTTGCATCGCCGTGCCTCTGGACTGACTTCGAGTCAGTGCACTTTTACTGGAACTGGGGGCAGCATAAGCACAACAAGCGAGAACAGCATTCTTTGAAAGAAAAAAAAAAAGACGGAGGGGGGGGCCTCTCAAAAGAGAAAAAAAAAAGAAAGAAAACCTGCTGTGGAAAGTTGTCCTGCATATTTTCGCAAATTGTTGCTTTTGCTCGGCGGTGGCTTTGGAGACAGACAGTGCAAGAAGCTCGGTATATGTGTGTCTGGTTGGGCTGATGGATCTCACGTGTTTCCTACATCATCGAGCGACCGTGCTCTTCCGAGCGCCTCCGAACCTGCACGTCGCGAATATCTACAGTTCGCGGATATCTCCAGATCTGCCAGTGGTATCAAAATCAATCTGGTGTCGTCGTCCGTGCTTGCCTGCTGGAGAAGCAATAAGCAAAATGCTTCACTCTGTCGTCGGCACTGAGCCGCGGCCACCAGTGACCAGTGGGAGTGTGTCGCCGGGGCAGGTGAAAGAAGCATCGCATATATTTTGTTCCACAGTAGGCGATGTCTGCACCGAGTAAAGTGATGCCCGAATTCCCCACCTCATGCACCAATTGTTCTCAAACATGTAGCACGAAGCCGATAAGAGGCAGACGGAACCAACAAGCGGCGGCCGGTAAGCACGAAGAAAACCCGGACCTGCCCGGATGGTGGTCTTTCGTTGGAAGTATGCATACACCGCCCCGTCTCCGTAAGATAGCGGTCACGCGTTCATTTGTGTCTGAAATGACGACGAAATTCGCACAGGATATGTGTTCTGTTATCGCCAGCTGTGTTTCATCGGATAGCCGTGCTCCTCGAAAAGGCCTAGAACGCCGTCGGTAAGAAGCTTGTGTGCAGGCGTGCACCGCTCCTCTACGCCCGTTGTGATGAATACGTGCTGCTACTGTGTTTGTGCACCGTCGCTCAATTAAAATCATTGAGCTACCATGGTTTGTGTGTACTTAGGTATATTTTATGGACTTGTGCATCAGCAGTGCTAACACGCGTAGGGCAAAGAGCCCGGTGTGCCAAATAATTATTGGATACTCAAAAAGGTGAGATCGTGTAGATTTATAATAAAAGGTCTGTGTGACATTTAGTGCCCTGCAGCGCACCTGAAGCTTACGCTTGCACCTTCAAGCGTTGTTGTTAATCGATGGAAAAAAAGAGCTCTCCTACCGGTACTACTTGGCCGGTCAAAAAGTTGTGCCTATATATATACCGGATTGTCGAAGTATAGTCGAGCAACGCGTGCAGTCTGTTCTAGTGGCGTATTATTCTGCATTTGTTGTGTGTGCGTGTTTGTCTGTATGTGAATCTACGTGTCACCACTTCTGCCGTTCAATAAATTCAATCAGTTCTGCTATTCAATAAATTTGTCGTCTCTGGCCGAATGCACCCAACAATTTTTATTTTTTTACCACCAGAAATAACTCCCAGTAATTACCTCAAAAACCTTGTGAAGGTAGTAAAAATTTACTCCCTCTATACTCGCTGAAAACCTCACTGGGGTAAATATTTAGTACTCTCCCTACGTTCAAAAACTCAGTTAGCACGAGGGTAAATTTTTACCTCGGTAGTAGGTGGTAAAAAAAACCCAGGAAAGGTAGTGCGCTAGAGGACAAATGGTTTACCCAGTTTTTGAGGTTATTTCAGGTCATTTTTGTTTAGTGTGCAAGTAGAAAGGTGAAAAACCAGTCGTGCTCTGAGGGGCGGTGTTGTAGGCGTAGGTGACGAAGGGCAGTATATTATCCCAATTAGTATGGTTGGCAGCGACGTACATAGAAAGCATGTCGCCGAGGGTGCGGTTAAAGCGTTCGGTGAGGCCATTCGTCTGTGGGTGGTAAGCAGTAGTTTTGTGGTGGACAGAATGGCACTCCGTCAGAATGGCTTCGACGACTTCCGACAAGAAGACACGGCCTCGATCGCTGAGAAGCTCTTGAGGTGGTCCGTGGCGCAGTATAAATCGATGCAGCAGGAAGGACGCAACATCGCGCGCAGCAGCCGCAGGGAGAGCGGCGGTTTCGGCGTATCGCGTTAAATGGTCAACGGCAACGATGGCCCAGCGGTTACCAGCCGACGTCAGAGGAAGTGGTCCATACAAATCGATACCTACGCGCCCAAAGGGACGGTCAGGGCAAGGTAACGGTTATAGACTGGCGTGCGACATGTGGGCTGACGGTTTACGGCGTTGGCAAGTGAGGCAAGAGCGAACGAACTGCTGCACATAGCGGTACATCCCGCGCCAGAAGTAGCGTTGTCGAATGCGATGGTAGGTTTTGAATACCCCAGAGTGCGCGCATTGCGGATCAGAATGGAAAGATTCACATATCTCTGACCGCAGACTGCGGGGTATCACGAGTAACCACTGCCGGCCGTCGGCGTCGTAATTGCGTCGGTGTAGGAGGCCGTCACGAATGGCGAAATGGCGAGCTTGACGACGCAATGCACGCGTGGATGGCGTTGCGGATGGATCAGAGAGCATGTCGATGAGCGGGCCGATCCAATTATCCTTTCGCTGTTCGGTAGCGATGATGTCAACATCAATGGCAGAAACAGCAGCCGAGGATACTGAGCAGAGCACATCACCTTCAGGCAGAGGGAAGCGCGAGAGGGCGTCGGCGTCAGCATGCTGGCGTCCGTTGCGGTACAGCACGCGGATATCGTAGTCTTGTAAGCGAAAAGCCCAACGGGCGAGACGGCCTGAGGGATCCTTCAATGATGAAAGCCAGCATAGTGCATGATGGTCGGTGACGACATCGAATGGGCGACCATACAAATAAGGTCGAAACTTTGTAAGAGCCCAGACGATCGCCAGGCACTCTTTCTCCGTGACGGTGTAGTTTTTCTCGGCTCTCGTGAGCGTACGGCTTGCATATGCTACGACATATTCAGGGAATCCGGGTTTTCGCTGCGCCAGGACAGCGCCGAGGCCTACTCCGCTGGCGTCCGTGTGCACCTCCGTTGGGGCTGTAGGGTCGTAGTGGCGTAGAATGGGAGGCGACGTCAACAAATGGCGGAGCTTCGCGAACGCGTCGTCGCACTCGGATGACCACGAATTGAAGGGCCCGTTGCTTCCAAGGAGCTTCGTCAGCGGTGATATGATCGTGGCGAAATTTCGTATGAAGCGTCGGAAGTATGAGCACAGGCCCACGAAACTACGCAATTCTTTGACAGATGCAGGTTTGGGGAATTCGGCCACGGCCTGAAGCTTGGCAGGATCAGGAAGAATGCCGTCTTTGGACACGACGTACCCCAGTATGGTGAGTTGCCGTGCTGCAAAGCGGCACTTTTTCAGATTTAGTTGTAAGCCGGCATTGCTCACACGTGCGAAAACTTCTTTCAGACGTTGGAGATGCGTGGAGAAATCCGGAGCAAAAACAATGACATCGTCGAGGTAACACAAGCACGTGTACCATTTCAAGTTGCGCAGCACAGTGTCCATCATGCGCTCAAAGGTCGCAGGTGCATTACATAGACCAAACGGCATGACGTTAAACTCGTACAAGCCGTCTGGCGTGACGAAGGCGGTCTTTGGTCGAGCGTCGTCAGCCATGGGTACTTGCCAGTACCCCGAGCGCAGATCGAGAGAAGAAAAAAAATCGGCTCCATGAAGGCTGTCAATCGCGTCATCGATGCGTGGAAGTGGATAAACATCCTTGCGAGTGATCTTATTGAGCCGTCTGTAATCCACACAGAACCGCACAGAACCGTCTTTCTTCGCAACAAGAACAACAGGAGACGCCCATGGACTGTCGGAGGGCCGAATAACGTCGCGTCGGAGCATATCGTCAACCTGATCATTAATTACTCGACGTTCAGCAGGCGACACGCGATATGGACGTTGCCGTAAAGGTGGATGGGCACCAGTGTCGATGCGATGCGTAACAACGGACGTGCGACCGAGAGAACTTCGCCCGACATCGAAAGAAGAACGATATTCTTGTAACAGGTCCAGAAGTTGGGAACGCTGTACGGCCGTAAGGTTGTCAGCGATGGAGGGGCCAAATACATCAGCAGACGACGAATCAGAAGTGGAAACAGCATTGATGGTACACGACCTTGGAGCGCGCATGTCATCGGGTACGTCCAGGACTTGTGCGTCGTCGACTGGTTCCACTCTGCCGAGACATTCCCCTCGAAGCAAGGTAACAGCGTACGGGAACGGGTTGGTTACAAAAATAGCAGTGTTGCCCTGGTTGACCTGCACGGTCGCGAAAGGTACTAGCAACCCTTTCCTGCTGCAAGCGCGGTCAGATGGCGAAACAAGTCCAATGGTGTCGGAGAGACCAGCGCAGTAGACAGACACAGCCGTCGTCAAGTTTGGAGGCACTGTTGTATCGTCTTTCGTTAGAATCTTGCTCAGTGTCGGGGGACTGTCTTCTGGCGTCAAATGCGAGAAGGGTGAGAGCTCAATTTCGGCGGCGGCACAATGGATGACGGCGTCATGGCGGGAGAGAAAGTCCCATCCCAGGATGACGTCATGAGAGCATGCCTGAATAACGATGAACTGGGCGACATACAGAACGTCCTGGATGACAACGCGAGCTGTGCACCCTGCTGTAGGATGAATCCGGTGCAAACTTGCAGTACGGAGGGATAACCCAGAAATTGGCGTCGTCACTTTTCGAAGTAAGCGGCAGAGTTTTTCGTCCATAACTGATACGGCAGCTCCAGTGTCAATAAGAGCCGATGCACAAACACCGTCCACAAGCACGTCAATGACATTCGAGGGGCTGCTCTGAGGGCTTTCACATTGCGATAGCGTCGCAGTCCTTGCCTCAGGGACTGCGACGACTAGTTTTCCCGCTCATGAGCTGCCGCACTTGGCCGCATGGGAGACAGGGAACGGCGTCGTGGAGACGGTGATCGTCGAGATGGACCTGGGCGAGATCGAGGTGGCATAGACGGTGGTTCTTCGCGATAAGGACGGCTGAGTTGGCCAGCAACAGGTGAAGAAATTTGAGCCGGCTGCACGCGATGGCAATAACGGGCCACGTGACCGGCGTAACCGCAGGCAAAGCAGATGGGCCGGTTGTCGGGTGTGCGCCATCTGTTCACCGGGGTAGGTCTCACCCATGTCGCAAGGGCTGATGGACGGAACGGTGGCTGCATGGTGGACTGAAGCTGAGGCTGAGGGGTTACGTCAACATACGTAGCGGGCATGCCCGCTGCAACGGACGGAGGTCGTGCAGCAGCTTCAGCGTAGGTCAGAGGGGCGGGTGCTTGAATGACTTGGGGTGGCCTGGCGACCACTTGCGCGTAACTCAGGGACGCAGGAGCCGGAGGCTGTTGGGGGTGGTAAGCAGGCATTACCTCCGCTATTTCCTGTTCAAGCGCTCGGCGGATGGGAGGGAGAACGGTAGTAGCCGATTGTTGAACAGCAGGTTGGTGGGAAAAGGGCAGGAGGGAGAACTGACGCGCGATTTCCTCACGGATAAAGGACTTCAGTTCTGCCATCAACGCCACTTGGTCACAACTGGCCTCCAAGCCAGCAAGCGTTGCAGCTCGTGGTGGGGAGCGTCGGGTCATCGAACGCTGCCGGCGGCGCTCCTCGTAGCTCTGGCACAGTGTGATGACCTCAGCCACCGTGCCGGGGTTTTTGGCAAGCAGCATCGTGAAGGCATCATCGTCGATGCCTTTCATGATGTTTCGAATCTTGTCAGACTCGGACATGGTGTGATTGGATTTGTTACATAGGTCGAGGACATCTTCAATATAGCTGGTGAATGACTCACCAGCCTCCTGAGCACGTTCACGCAAGCGCTGCTCGGCGTGCAGCTTGCGAACAGCAGGGCGGCCGAAGACGTTGATGATTGCGGTCTTGAAATCGGACCAGGTGGCAAAATCGGACGCGTGGTTGTTGTACCACAAACTGGCGACACCGGCAAGGTAAAACACCAAGTTGGTCAGCTTGCCGTCCTCGTCCCATTTGTTGGGGACGCTCACGCGGTCGTAGATGGCGAGCCAGTCCTCCACGTCAGTCTCCTATATTCCTTTCGATGGTGTGTTCTACAGTAACCAACAGCAAAAGTACAAAAGAAAGAAACGCCAGTGCATCGCTCGCACATCGCCCTCGTGGCCTAACGGATAAATCATCGGTCCCCTAAACCGGGGATTGCGTGTTCGAGTCCCGCCGAGGGTGGGATATCCTTTTTCATTACCAAAAGGTTTCTCCCACAGTTTTTTTGCTTGAACCAAAGCATATGCATTTCCTTTTCCCCCGTATTCCTTTCGATGGTGTGTTCTACAGTAACCTACAGTAAAAGCGCCAATGAAAGGAACGCCAGTGCATCGCCCGCACATCGCCCTCGTGGCCTAACGGATAAGGCATCGGTCTCCTAAACCGGGGATTGCGGGTTCGAGTCCCGCCGAGGGTCGGCTTTTTTTTTCATTCACAGAAAAGGTTTCTGCTACATTTTTCTTGCATGAAGCAAAGCATATGCGCTTCTTTTGCTCTCTATTCCTTTCAATGTTGTGTTCTATACTGTAACCTAGCGGAAACGCGCTAATGAAAGGAACGCCAGTGCATCACTCGCACATCGTCTTCGTCGCCTAACGAATAAGGCATTGGTTTTCTAAGCCGGCGATTGCGGGTTCGAGTCCCGCCGAAGGTGGGTTCTCCTTTTTCATTAACAAAAGGTTTCTGCTACAGTTTTCTTGCTTGAAGCAAAGCATATGCGTTTCCTTTTCCCTTATATTTCTTTCGAAGGTGTGTTTTACTGTAAGCTAGAGTAAACGCGCTAATGAAAAGAACGCTAGTGCATCGCACGCACATCGCCCTCGTGGCCTAACGGATAAGGCATCGGTCTCCTGAACCGGGGATTGTGGGTTCGAGTCCCGCCGAGGGTAGGTTTTTTTTCATTCACAGAAAAGGTTTCTGCTACAGTTTTCTTGCTTCAAACAAAGCATATGCGTTTCCTTTTCCCTTATATTCATTTCGAAGGTGTGTTTTACTGTAAGCTAAAGTAAACGCGCTAATGAAAAGAACGCTAAGTCATCGCTCGCACATCGCCCTCGTGGCCTAACGAAGAAGGCATCGTTCTTCTAAACGGGGGATTGCGTGTTCGAGTCCCGCCGAGGGTGGGATATCCTTTTTCATTAACAAAGCGTTTCTGCTACAGTTTTCTATCTTGAACCAAAGCATATGCATTTCCTTTTCTCCTATATTCCTTTCTATGGTGTGTTCTACTGTAACTTAAAGGAAAAGCGCTAATGAAAGGAACGCCAGTGCATCGCTCGCATATTGCCCTCGTGGCCTAACGCATAAGGCATCGGTCTTCCGAACTGGGGAGTGCGGGTTCGAGTCCCTTCGAGGGTGGGTTATCTTTTTCATTGCCAAGGGTTTCTGCTGCAGTTTTTTTGCTTGAAGCAAAGCTCATGCGTTTCCTTTTCCGCTATATTCTTTACGATGGTGTGTTCTACAGTAACCAACAGCAAAAGTACTAAAAAAAGAAACGCCAGTGCATCGCTCGCACATCGCCCTCGTGGCCTAACGGATAAGGCATCGGTCTCCTAAGCCGGGGATTGCGGGTTCAAGTCCCACCTAGGGTGGGTGATCCTTTTTCATTACCAAAAGGGGTTTCTGCTAAACTTTTTTTGCTTGAAGCAAAGCATATGCGTTTCATTTTCCCCTATATTCCTTTGGATGATGTGTTCTACTGCAACCTAGAGTAAAAGCGCTAATGAAAGGAACGCCAGTGCATCACTCGCACATCGCCCTCTTAGCCTAACAGATAACGCCTCGGTCTCCTAAACCGGGGATGGCGGGTTCGAGTCCCGCCGAAGGTGGGATATTCTTTTTCATTACCAAAGGGTTTCTGCTACAGTTTTCTTTCTTGAAGCGAAGCATATGCGTTTCCTTTTCCCTTATATTCCTTTCGATGGTGTGTTTTACTGTAAGCTAGAGTAAAAGCGCTAATGAAAGGAACGCCACTGCATCGCCCGCACATCGCCCTCGTGGCCTAACTGATAAGGCATCGGTCTCCTAAACCGGGGATTGCTGGTTCGAGTCCTGCCGAGGGTACGTTTTTTATCATTCACAGAAAAGGTTTCTGCTACAGTTTTCTTGCTTGAAGCAAAGCATATGCGCTTTTTTTCCTCTGTATTCCTTTCGATGTTGTGTTCTACTGTAACCTAGCGGAAACGCACTAATGAAAGGAACGCCAGTGCATCACTCGCACATCACCTTCGTCGCCTAACGGATAAAGCCTCGGTTTTCCATGCCGGGGATTGCGGGTTCGAGTCCCGCCGAGGGTGGGTTATCCTTTTTCATTAACAAAGGGTTTCTCCCACAGTTTTTTTGCTTGAACCAAAGCATATGCATTTCCTTTTCCCCCGTATTCCTTTCGATGGTGTGTTCTACAGTAACCTACAGTACAAGTGCTAATGAAAGGAACGACAGTGCATCGCTCGCACATCGCCTCGTGGCCTAACTGATCAGGCATCGGTCTCCTAAAACCGGGGATTGCGGGTTCAAGTCCTGCCGAGGGTGGGTTATTCTTTTTCATTAAAAAGGGTTTCTGCTACAGTTTTCTTGCTGGAAGCAAAGTATATGCGTTTCCTTTTCCCCTATATTCCTTTCGATGGTGTGTTCTGCTGCAACCTAGAGTGAAAGCGCTAATGAAAGGAACGCCAGTGCATCGCCCGCACATCGCCCTCGTGGCCTAACGGATAAGGCATCGGTCTTCTAAACCGGGGATTGCGGGTTCGAGTCCCGCCGAGGGTGGGTGATCCTTTTTTATAAACAAAAGGGGTTTCTGCTACAGTTTTCTTGCTTGAAGCGAAGCATATGCGTTTCCTTTTCCCTTATATTCCTTTCGATGGTGTGTTTTACAGTAACCTACAGTAAAAGTGCTAATAAAAGGAACGCCAGTGCATCGCTCGCACATCGCCTTCGTGGCCTAAGGGATAATGCATCGGTCTCCTAAACCGGCGATTGCGGGTTCGAGTCCCGCCGAGTGTGGGTTATTCTTTTTCATTAACAAAGGGTTTCTGCTACAGTTTTCTTGCTTGAAGCAAAGCTTATGCTTTTCCTATTCCCCTATATTCCTTTCGATGGTGTGTTCTGCTGCAACCTAGAGTAAAAGCGCTATAGAAAGGAACGCCAGTGCATCGCCCGCACATCGCCCTCGTGGCCTAACGGATAAAGCATCGGTCTCCTAAACCGGGGATTGCGGGTTCGAGTCCCTTCGAGGGTGGGTTATCCGTTTTCATTACCATGGGTTTCTGCTGCAGTTTTCTTGCTTGAAGAAACGCTCATGCGTTTCCTTTTCCCCTATATTCTTTACGATGGTGTGTTCCACAGTAACCCAGCGTAAAAGTGCTAAACAAAGAAACGCCAGTGCATTGCTCGCACATCGCCTCGTGGCCTAACTGATCAGGCATCGGTCTCCTAAACCGGGGATTGCGGGTTCGAGTCCCGCCGAGGTAGGGTTATTCTTTTTCATTAACAAAGGGTTTCTGCTACAGTTTTCTTGCTTGAAGCAAAGCATATGCGTTTCCTTTCCCCTATATTCCTTTCGATGGTGTGTTCTGCTGCAACCTAGAGTACAAGCGCTAATGAAAGGAACGCCGGTGCATTGCCCGCACATCGCCCTCGTGGCCTAACGGATAAGGCATCGGTCTCCTAAACCGGGGATTGCGGGTTCGAGTCTTGCCGAGGGTAGGTTTTCTTTTTCATTCACAGAAAAAATTTCTGCTACAGTTTTCTTGCTTGAAGCAAAGCATATGCGCTTCTTTTCCTCTCTATTCCTTTCGATGTTGGGTTCTACTGTAACTTAGCGGAAACGCGCTAATGAAAGGAACACCAGTGCATCACTCGCACATCGCCTTCGTCGCCTAACGGATAAGGCATCGGTTTTCTAAGCCGGGGATTGCGGGTTCGAGTCCCGCCGAAGGCGGGTTTTCCTTTTTCATTGACAAAGGGTTTCTGCTACAGTTTTCTTGCTTGAAGCAAAGCATATGCGTTTCCTTCTTCCTTATATTCCTTTCGATGGTGTGTTTTACTGTAAGCTAGAGTAAACGCGCAAATGAAAAGAACGCCAGTGCATCGCTCGCACATCGCCCTCGTGGCCTAACGGATAGGGCATCGGTCTCCTAAACCGGGGATTGTGGGTTCGAGTCCCGCCGAGGGTAGGTTTTTTTTTTCATTCACAGAAAAGTTTTCTGCTACAGTTTTCTTGCTTGAAACAAAGCATATGCGTTTCCTTTTCCCTTACATTCCTTTCGATGGTGTGTTTTACTGTAACCTAGAGTAAACGCGCTAATGAAAAGAACGCTCGTGAGTCGCTCGCACATCGCCCTCATGGCCTAACGAAGAAGGCATCGGTCTTCTAAACGGGGGATTGCGGGTTCGAGTCCTGGGATATCCTTTTTCAGTAACAAAGGGTTTCTGCTAAAGTTTTCTTTCTTGTACCAAAGCATATGCATTTCACTTTCTCCTATATTCCTTTCGATGGTGTGTTCTACTGCAACCTAAAGTAAAGGCGCTAATGAAAGGAACGCCAGTGCATCGCTCGCACGTTGCCCTCGTGGCCTAACGGATAAGGCATCGGTCTTCTAAACCGGGGATTGCGGGTTCGAGTCCCGCCGAGGGTGGGTTATCCTTTTTCATTATGAAGGGTTTCTGCGACAGTTTTCTTGCTTGAAGCAAAGCACATTCGTTTCCTTTTCTCCTATATTCCTTTCGATGGTGTGTTCTACAGTAACCAACAGCAAAAGTACTAAAGAAAGAAACGCCAGTGCATCGCTCGCACATCGCCCTCGTGGCCTAACGGATAAATCATCGGTCTCCTAGACCGGGGATTGCGTGTTCGAGTCCCGCCGAGGGTGGGATATCCTTTTTCATTAACAAAAGGTTTCTCCCACAATTTTTTTGCATGAACCAAAGCATATGCATTTCCTTTTCCCCCGTATTCCTTTCGATGGTGTGTTCTACAGTAACCTACAGTAAAAGCGCTAATGAAAGGAACGCCAGTGCATCGCCCGCACATCGCCCTCGTGGCCTAACGGATAAGGCATCCGTCTCCTAAACCGGGGATTGCGGGTTCGAGTCCCGCCGAGGGTCGGTTTTTTTTCATTCACAGAAAAGGTTTCGGCTACATTTTTCTTGCATGAAACAAAGCATATGCGTTTCTTTTTCCCTTATATTTCTTTCGAAGGTGTGTTTTTACTCTAAGCTAGAGTAAACGCGCTAATAAAAAGAACGCTAAGTCATCGCTCGCACATCGCCCTCGTGGCCTAACGAAGAAGGCATCGGTCTTCTAAACGGGGGATTGCGTGTTCGAGTCCCGCCGAGGGTGGGATAACCTTTTTCATTAACAAAGCGTTTCTGCTACAGTTTTCTTTCTTGAACCAAAGCATATGCGTTTCATTTTCCCCTATATTTGTTTCGATGTTGTGTTCCACTGCAACATAAAGTAAAAGCGCTAATGAAAGGAACGCCAGTGCATCGCTCGCACATCGCCCTCGTGGCCTAATGAATAAGTCATCGGTCTTCTGAACCGGGGATTGCTGGTTCGAGCCCCGCCGAGGGTGGGTTATCCTTTTTCATTACCAAGGAATTCTGCTACAGTTTTTTTGCTTGAACCAAAGCATGTGCATTTCCCTTTCTCCTATATTCTTTTCGATGGTGTGTTCTTTTGTAACCTAAAGTAAAGTGCGCTAATGAAAGGGACGCCATTGCTTCGCTCACACATCGCCCTCTTGGCCTAACGGATAAGGCATCGGTCTCCTAAACCGGGGATTGTGAGTTTGAGTCCCGCCAAACGTGAGATATTCTTTTTCATTAACAAAGGGTTTCTGCTACAGTTTTCTTGCTTGAAACAAAACTTATGCGTTTCCTTTTCCCTTATATTCCTTTCGATGGTATGTTTACTGTAATCTAGAGTAAACGCGCTAATGAAAACGCTAGTGCATCGCTCGCGCATCGCCTCGTGGCCTAGGATTCCACTTCCGGCCGCGACAGCGTACGGACGTGTTTATCATGTGCTCCCGTGTAGGGGCGGTTTCAGCGGCCCGTGTGGGCCGCGGTATCAGGTGTACCGAAAAGCCAGGCGAAGATTTCCAGGTTGTTCTGCCTCAGCTGCCTTCAGGTGATTCTGTTTTGCACACGGTTTTTTTGCACGGAAATTTGAAAGCCAGGCCATATCGAGTGGAGCATGTCCGAGACAGCCTTGCTCGTCTTTCGCTGCTGCCGGAAGTGGTTGCCCTTGGGGCATACCAAATGAATCACGTATGGGCAGTGACGTTCAAGGATGATGAGGGTTAAAAAGAAGATGCTGGCGGCGGAGTCATTTGACCTAAAGGACCATCGCTGTATGGTGGTTGACCCCCGTGATCGAGGTGTGCGGCTGAAGTTGTACTGGCTTCTTCATGGCGTGCCGGACGAGGCTGTGCGAGTCGCCTTAACGCCCTACGGAAAAGTGACCGAGATAAGCAGAGATAAATGGAAGGTGCAGGGTTGCAATGACAAAGGTTCAACCACGCGGTCGGTCACGCTGAGGCTACACGCGGGCGTGTCCGTGGACGACCTGCCACACCAACTACGAGTTGCGGAGGACATGGCGCTCGTCGTAATTCCTGGCAGATCACCGCTCTGCCTCCGATGCCGGGCTATCGGACACATTCGACGGGATTGCCGCGTGCCGCGCTGTGGGGTCTGTCGTCGCTATGGCCACGATGACGCCCACTGTGTGAGGTCGTACGCCAGCATTGCGGGCCCAGGCCAAACAGACGAAGTGTCTGAACCCTGATGGATGCCGTGGATGCCGAAGAAGCGAGCAGGGAAGACGGTTGTACGGAAGGCCCTGCCACGCCCCCTGAACAGTCTACTGGGGCCGCACTGGAATCTACCAATGAAGGCGACAAGCACTCTGGTGCGCCAGGAACGAATTTAGACACGGCAGCAGTAGAGGACGACGGCTACAGCAGCGAGCAAGTCATCTTCAGCTGCGCGAGAGGGCGGCCCGGAAGCAACGGACGCCGAGATGACCAAGGCCGGTGCTATCGCTTTAAAGCGAGCTCGTGAAACACCTGACGGTACCGGAAATGTTGACACGTCGGCCACCAGTGAACCTCCAACAAAGACGGCGACTGGTCGCCGGCCTACCTTTAAACCACGACCAAACCTGTCGCCTGACCGTAGGGGCACTCAAACGTCGGCCCCGCCGTAGCGGAGGAGGACGTTCCGAGGCTTTCTACGCTGAGCACACGCAACCACTGTTGCGACGTGAGTATGACACCTGGCGAAACAACCTTCAAGAAATGGCGACTAACTTTAAAACTGGTATTTGCATCGCGACGTTGAACTCAAGAGGCCTGTGTTCGCGCAGGAGACAATGCCAGATTAGTCGCATTTTGTTAGAAAACGACATAGACCTCCTGGCTGTACAAGAAACTAAAATGGAAAGTGAAGAACAAACGGAGCAAATGGTTCAAGTTTTTCGCTCTAGGTACAATGTCTGCGTTTGTCATGCTGTTGGGCGGTCAGGAGGCTGTGTCGTTTTCATACGTAGTAGCATCGCGGTTGTTGAAAATGTGTCTACCTGCGATAGCGGTAGGCTGGTTGTGTGCGACTTCAGTTTTTCTGGACTGCCTTGGCGCGTTGTGTGGTTTATGCACCGAACAGATCGCACGAACGGGAACTTTTTTTCAGAGCGATTGAAGGGTTCTTGAAAACGGAAAGAAATGTTGTGGTTCTAGGGGATTTCAATTGTGTCTGTAGAAGCGGGAGGATAAGACAAACGAGCTTCAATGTGCGGCGATAGAAGCGCTGGAGCTGTTGAATAAAATAGTGAACGAGGACAGGGCTGGAAGATGTCGGTTATGTAATGACGCGAGAGGGTGAAGTAGGATATACGCACTTTCAAGGTCATTCGCACGCGAGGTTAGACAGAATATATTTGTCGGCAAAGTTGGTGCCACTATGCTCATCTTTCAAACTCAACATCTTAGTTTTAGTGATCACTGTCTGGTCAAGGTCAACATTGGCGAAAAACGTAAGGCTGCGAAGTTTAATTGGTTTCTATGGAAATTTAATGAAAAGCTGCTGCAAGATGAAAATATTTGTCACAAAAACCAAGAATGTCTTTCAAATGCTCTTCGTTTGGAGACCAATAACTTCAATAGCTGTGTGGGAGCAAATGAAGTGTGATATAAAGATGATAGCGATTGAAAGAGCCTGTGTATTACGTAATCGGGAAAAGGCAACAAGAGAGGCAGTTACAAAGCGAACTAGACTACATGTTAAGCGTAGAAAATGAAGTGCCGGGAAAATTTAAGAAAGAAATAAAGGAGGCGAAAGCAAAGCTCGAATTCATTGACGACGAAAAGTACCGCGGCTGCAATGATAAGGGCTCGCACTGAACGGCTGTGGATGGGTGAAACGCCCAACTAAGCGAGTGCTCAGTGAAGAAAAGAAACATGCAGCAAACAAAGAGATAAATGAAAATTCGATACCGCAATTACATTACCCCGGGACCGCGAACAGATAAAGCACGCCTTTGTCGATGTTTTTATACGCAACTCCTTAGCCATACAATCAATGACCCCGAACGATTCAAAGAGGACTTTCTGACCCTTATGCCGAGATTGGAAGACTCTGAGCGGGAGCTACTGGAAGTAGAAATCACTGTGGCAGAAATTGAATCAGCTATAGATAACCTGGGTAACGGCAAGTCACCAGGGCCGGATGGGCTTGGTGCTGCCATATACAAATTTTTTAAGACAGAAATGGCACTGGCATTACACCGAGTGATCAGAGAATGCTACGACAAGCAGCAAACACCTCATTCATTTAGGACAGCACACGTAGTATTAATCCCCAAAACTGATGACCCCGGCAAAGCTACTTTCAGTGGAATCCTACCGACCTATCAGTTTGAGCAACACTGACTATAAAATATACACGAAGGTCCTAGCAGACGGCTCCAAAGTGTTGTCACATCCCTTGTCGGCCCGCATCAGACATGTGGGATTAAGGGCAGAACCATATTCACAAATATACACGTAACCAGAAGTATTCTAGAATGCTGTGATGCAAATAATGACCGCGTGGCCATGATTCAGCTAGACCTGCACAAAGCGTTCGATAAAGTTGTACATGAAATTTTGTTTTTATTGCTGGAACATGTTGAATGTAGGAACTGTCATTACAGAAGGTGTTAGAATGGTGTATCATGACTGTAGGGCTAATTTAGTAATCAACAAAGAGTAAGTGCTTCAATTCCTGTGCGCTCGAGCGTGAAGCAAGGTTGTGCTTGTCGCCACTCCTTTTCGCGCTTTACTTAGAGCCCTTCTGTTTACGAATACTTGCAACACCAAGTATAAGAGGGTATACGTTTCTGACCAGTGGAATTAGAATTTTAGCCTATGCTGATGACGTCGCAGTGTTTTGCAGTGACAAAGAAAGTGTGCAAGAAGTTGTACGAATAGCTAGGGATTCTGTGCAGCAACGGGCAGCGCAATTAGTTGGCCAAAATGTCTAGGCTTTTGGCATGGCCAGTGGCAAAGCACACCCGAAGTTTACTGTAACATGAATTGGAAAATCATGCCCGGAAAGTACCTCGGTGTGCCTTTGGATCATTACCGCAATGCTACGGAGTATTGGTCTGAGGAACGTCAACGCATTAAAAATTGTACTGATAAGTGGGGAGGTCGCAATTTATCAATGTTTGCAAAAGCGTCCGTGTGCAATGTATTTCTGATTGCAAAAGTGTTTATGTATTACAAGTGTTAACCATGACCCCGCACTTCTGTCCAGAAAATGCACCGAGTATTCGCGACCTTTATATGGGGGTCGCAGTGGGAGCGCACGAGCCGGTGCAACTTATTTCATAGGGTAAAATATGGTGGTCTGGGGCTTTTGGCATTTGTTTTTTAAGCAGTTGGTGAGCAGATTCATGTTCGCTCGAGATCAAACTGACAATTTCTTGAGAACTGTGATCCAAGCAAGACTGCAGACCCCCTTACCTGATTTCGTCGTGTCATCTTTTTCTTTCGAAGCTGGACCACTCAGTCCTTATTTGCGAGAAGTAGTTACAGCTACACGCCTGCTCAAGGAAAGATTTTCGTACGAATACTTGTCCGACGTGACTAAAAGAAACTGTATCGTGACCTTCTTGATGTCTTCCTGCCAGTGCCCGTCTACCGAGCTTCGTGCAGGCTAGGTTCTGAGCGTGACGTGTTTAAAACGTGTTAAGAGAATGCCGGTCAGACCCTCTGTCAAAACATTCTTCTTTCAAGTGCATACCGGCACTCTCCCTGTACTGCCATGGCTAAAAAGTAAAGGGCTTTTTGTACCGTGGTCCGTCAACTGTCTAATCTGCGCAAACCAGAAAACGATAAATCATATCTTTCTCGACTGCCATGATGCTGTGTTCTTGTGGGAACGTACTACAACGGACTATAAAAAAAGAATACCTATCAACGCCTTTGGAATCCGTTTCTTCCGTGTGCAGCTGCAGGGGAAGTGCCGAGTGACATGTAATGTTGCTTTGCATGCATAGTGTGTGGAGGACAAGAATGGATGTACGACATATGCGTGTAGACGCACGTTCAGCGAGAGACTATTTTGTTGAGAGTATGCTGTATACAC
>WOVY01007887.1:0-21038 GCA_013436015.1 Rhipicephalus annulatus | reverse complement strand
ACTCCGTTCTCCGCTATTAGTCCAAGACTGTTACAGTAGTCCGACTTTCAGTTTACTGAGCACAGGTTCTCCAAAATAAATAATTTAGTATTCGAGTCACAATGTGCTCCATTCTTCCACGTCACAACCACATGACATCTAGTAAAGGTGCTGTTTCTTCAATGTACCGAACGCCTCCGTCAAGCTGTGAACCCAGCCCTCGCCGCGATGACACCGACGCCAGCAACGAGCAGCGAGTTAGCCACAGGCAAGAACGTCTGCCACCGGTGTATGGGCTTTTACCGGACAAAGCCTCAGAAATCAAGGCTTTGATGCCGGCCACGGCGAGCATGTCAGCGCCTGTTCCACCTACACCAATCCTGTTCCAGCAAAACCAAAGTCAGGCCAACTTTCCGCAGTTCGCCACTAGAAGGCCCGCAAAGCTGGACCAAAAGGTTCGACCGCGTCCGCCACCTTTAATGACTGGACAGACGATGACAAGCTCCGGCATGCGTATTTCGCCTTAGAAAGGATGCTGCTCGGACCTGGTTCGAAAATCAAGAGCGAAGCGTTACAAACGTGGGACGTCTTTCGCGCCAGGTTCCTCACCATTTTTGCAAGTGTGGTGTGCAAGGAGAAAGCCACAGCTCTCCTCGAAATCCGCATACAGATGTCTAATGAAAATGTGGCGCTATTCAGGGATAATAAACTTAAAGTCATCCGCCACGTTGACTCCGACATGTCCGAGAAGAAGAAGGTCCGTCCACTCATGCGAGGAGTAAAGCAGGAAACTCTTCACCGGGCTGATTAGAAATCTGCCAAATACGGTCACCGAATTTATTTCAGAAGCATCTACGATAGAGAAGACGCTCGAGATTCGCGCGTGACAATACAACCGTAGCTTCTCGTCTACAAGCTACGCCGGCATTCAAGCGCTAGGAACTACTGACTTGCGTGAGACGATTCGAGTGATCGAGCAAAAAAGAGCTGCGAAAATTGCTTCCTTCAGCGCAGCCTCTCGTGGACTCCATCGCGGACGTCGTATGCCAGGAGATCCAGAAAACGCTGGGCGTTCTCCAGCATCAAGAGCCGCAGCTGCAGGTCATGAGCTATGCTACTGCAGCTCGCCGCCACGCCCCTCCTCTACGCGCACGCCGTGACGTCACCCATCGCACTTCAATCGCCAGACACCGCCACCGCAACCATCACCGCCGACGTCCTACCGTTCGCAAGGGGGGCAAGAGCAGCGTGCTAAGGAAAACCGACGTTTGGCGTGTGCCCGGCAACCGCCCACTCTGCTACCACTGTGGTGAGGCTGGGCACACCTATCGCCGTGGCCAGTACCGACAGATGGATCTACGGGGCTTCGACGTCAACGAGCCGTGTCCACAACGCAGTTGAACGACCACGTGACAGCACCGTCTACCTCACGGAAGCGCGATCGACACCTCGATGACCGTGTTGTTCGCCGTCGCCAGGGCCGCTACACCTCACTGCACCGCGGGCAGTTCACCGGCCCTGCTCGGGGATGATCTCCGAAACCTTACTCGCAAAACTGAGGACAGCAACCAATGTAGGTGCGGTTGCGGTGCGAAGAACTGCCGAAGATTCTCCGAAGGCGACGACGCGGCAAAACGTTTTGAACACGACGCGAATCAGGCAGAGCCTTGATGACGAACCTCGCGCTCCGAAGGCGAGCTGGATGACGCAACATGGATGCAACCGAACAAGCCGACGCAGACGTGACCCGATGCCACGACCCAACCGCAACGCCAGGCGACGAACAAGTGACATCGACTTTCTCATCGACGGCCACAACATCACAGCACTCGTCGACACCAGATCCGACTATTCTGTCATCAGTGGGACGTTCGCCACGAGGTTGAAAAAAGTCCGGACCGCATGGGGAGGCCTCGGAGTTCTAACCGCTAGAGGCCAATTCACAACGCCCGCTGGGCTCTGCACAAGAGCCACCATCAATAAGCGGAGTTACCCTGCAAGCTTTGTAATCCTGCAAGTGTGTTCCAGGGATGTGATACTCGGTATGTACTTCCTTTGTGAATATAGTGCGGTCATCAACGTGAGGTCTGAGTAAATCACACTAACCTCAGAAGAAGCACTGCCACCCCCTCACGACCGCACCCTACCCATGCTTAAATGTGATAGAAGAGCAGGTCACCGTTCCACCTTTCCTCCAGCGTAATCATTTCTGTCCGCGCCGAAGAACGCCCAAACATTGACGGCGTCATCGAGGGCGATCAGCACCTACTTCTAAACCGTCACATTTGCGTTGCGAAGGCATAGCCGAGCTGCGTGGAAGGAAAACAAACGTACTGCTTACAAACTTCAGCTACGAATATAGGCACGTCAGGGTTGGTACGACGGTCATCTACATCGACGAATTCGTGGACAACCAGCAACGCTTTTTACCCTCCTCGATGCTGTCGAAGGTTATTCTACGAATTGTTGTCCCCAATTAGACTTTGACGTCAACCCGAGACTTCTCAAGTGTAAGCAAGACCAGCTCAAAACCCTGCTTCTACCATTCAAGGAATGCTTCTCGTCATCCTTCGGAATTCGGCAAAGCCCACTCACGAAACATCGCATTATCATAGAAGAAAATTTTTCGACCAGTTCGGCAGAGCCCATACCGAGTTTCAACGCGCGAACGCGAGGCCGTGAAAAAAACAAGTCTATGAATTGTTACGGGATTGACATCATTCAGCCATCCAAGAGTCAGTGAACGTCACTCGTGGTCTTAGTGAAAAAGAAGGACGTCCCCCTACTATCTTGCGTTGATCACTATCGCCTGAACAGGATGACCAAAAAGGACGTGTACCCTGTTTCACGTACAGTCGACGCTCTGGATCGTCAGCACAATGCAAAGTAATTTTCGCCGATGGACCTCAAACCAGCTATTGGCAAATTGAGGTCGAAGAAAGAGATCGAGAGAAGACTGCCTTTATCACACCAGACGGCCTTTTTGAGTTCAAGGCCATGCCTTTTAGTCTTTGCTCGGCACCTGCGACGTTCCAGAGTGTTATGGACACCGTGCGCGCGGAATTGAAGTGGCAGACTTGCCTCGTGTAGTTGGACGACGTCGTCGTGTTTTCCTTGAGCTTCGATGAGCATCTCAGTCGCCTTGAAGCAGTACTTACAGCTATCAAGACCTCCGTACTCACCCTAAATCCCGAGAAGTGCTGCTTCGCGTAGGTGCTCTTGTTTCTGGGACACGTGATTAGCAAGTCTAGAATCCTTCCCGACCCGCGGAAAACAGCCGCCTTCACCGATTTGCCACCACCCATTGACAAGAAGGCAGTACGCCAAATCCTCAGATTTTGCGTCTATTACTGGTGTTTCGTCAAGGAATTTCACAGATCGCCGCAGCGCTAACTGACCTCACGAAAACCTACGTACAAATCAGGTGGTACATGGGCACAAAAGAAGGTATCTCAGAAGCCTAAACGACGCCTGTAGACATCGCCAATACTAGTACATCTTGACGAACACGCCAAAACAGAAGCGCACACCGATGCAAGCAGCATAGGACTCGGCGCCACCCTTATTCAAAAGACCAACGGCCTGGATAGTGTTATCAGTTATACTAGCCGGTCGCTTTCCGATGCTGAGGCCAACTCATCAACAACATAAAAGGAAAGCCTCGCCATCAGCTGGGCAGCGTCGAAATTTAGCCTTTATCTCTACGGGCGTCCTTTCAAAGTTGTGATTGACCACCACACCCTGTGTTGGCTAGCTAACTTGAAGGGCCCTTCAGGCCGCCTCACACGGTAGAGCGTAAGACTTCAAAAATTCTACATTACGGTCGTGTACAAGTCTTGAAGGAAACACTTCGACGCCGACAGCCTCTCTCATGCCCCCGTGGATCCACCACCGCAAGATGACCAGAATGATGAGTATTTCTTGGGAACCATAAGTGCCGATGACTTCTCCGAGCGACCGCGAGCCGACCCTGAACTTGGAGGGCTAGTGGAATACCTCAAGAGACTCACTAGTGTCATGCTAAAAGTGTTCAGGCGGGGCCGACGCTGAACTTGGAGGTCTAGTAGAATACCTCACGGGCCTGACTTGTGTCGTCACAAAGGGTCCCGGTGGCGACTGGCGTCATTTTTGTTTGAAAACCAACGTCCTCGTAAAGAACCTTTCCTCCAGCCCTAGCCAGCTACCTTTTTGTTGTACCTTCGGTGATGCTACCCGAAATTTTGCAGGACCTTCGCGATGACCCAGCGGCTGGCCGCCTTGGTTTTTCCCACGCGCTCGCGAGAATACAAGAAAAGTACTACTGACCACGCCTTGCCGCTGACATCGCTCATTGCGTGAGGACATGCCGGCACTGCCAGCGGCGCAAGACACCGCCGACAAGGCCAGCAGAAATTCTACAGCCCATCGAACAACCTCGCCACCATTCCAGCGTATCGGTATGGACACACTGGACCGTTCCCTACGTCGGCTGTCAGGAACAGATGAATCGTCGTAGCTACCGACTACCTTACCCGCTACGCCGAGAAAAAAGGGAGTGCATCGGAGGTAGCCAAATTCTTCGCGGAAAACATCGTACTGCGTCACGGCACCCTTGAGGTCCTCATCACCCACGGAGGTACGGTATTGACGGCTGAAATAACCCAGGCGATTTTGTCATACAGCCAGACAAGCCACCACCGTACGACAGCGTACAACTCACAGACGAATGGCCTCACCGAGTGCCTAAACAAGACCATATCCGACATGCTGGCCATTTACGTCGATGTCGAACACAAGACGTGAGATGCCATCCTTCGGTACGTGTCCTTCGCATACAACACCATCGTTCAAGAAACGACGCAGATGACGTCGTATAAACTGGTCTAAAAGAGACCCCGGCAACGACGCTCGACGCCGTGTTTACCCAACGTCACCGACGAAGAAAACCTTGATGCGAGTGAGTACCTTCAGCGCACCGAAGAGGCTCGACAACTTGCCCGCTTCCGCATCAAGAGTCAACAGATGACAGATAGCCGCCGTTACAAATCTTCGACGGCGCTTCATTGAATACCAGCTCGGTCAACGTGTTTTGAGTATGGACTCCCATACGCCGACGTAGATTCGGGAAAAACTTTGCACCGAGATTTTGTACCATGCAGGGTATTTCAACGGCTCGGCCAACTCGATCACGAGGTTGTTCACGACGACATCATGAACTCTCAACGACGCGATCGCGACCGAAGTCGTCCATGTCGCGCCTCAAGCCGTTTAATGCGCGTTAATGACCCAAATAGTGTAATTTGTTTTAGTTGTTGTTGTGTTTGTTGTGGCTATATGGTATTTATTGCTTGTACTTATTATATTTTTGCACTTTCATCCTCTGCTAAAGCATCGGGACGATGCCTCTTTCACAGGAAGGCGACGCCACGTACTTTTCTTCAAGTTTTGTTATAGCCATGTCAAGTCAAGTCAAGTCAAGTCAAGTTTATTAATAGTTTCAGTTGAGTTACATGGTTAGCGTTATTACAGCAGGAGGTCCCAAAGTTTCAGAGAAACTGACAGGGGGACCTCCTATGGCTACATGGATGGGGTAATTACAAAAAATACAGCAATAGTATACGGTCTTGTGAGTAATAATGAATAATCTTGATTAACAATAAAACACGATCAATACACAACATAATGGTAATACTCACTATTGAAAAATAACAAGGAAACAATCAAAAGCAAGTTAAGACAAAAAACAATATTAATGAACTCTACGTGACAAATGTAACACGTTTCATTATCAGTGTATCAATATACAATGGCAAATTGAAGTAGTAAAAAAGCACAGAACTGTGGAGAGCTAATTAACAGTTAATTACACAAATCGGATGAGTTGATTAATTCCTGAACGTAGTATTTCTTACTACGCGAAGTGAAAATATGGATGTTATGCGATGATTTCAATTCGAAAGGCAATGAATTCCAAATGGCTATGCTAGTAAATAAGGTTGAGAACTTGCCGTAGTTTGTCCTTACGGCCGGCAAAAGAAGATTATAGCACTGAGAAAACCTGGTGATGTTACCATAGTTAAGTGACGATGATCAATGCATGCAATAAAAATGTCATGCGTGATGAGTCTAAAGGCGACAATGGACATTCTATGACAAAATAATTGTCTCAATGGGGAGTATGTTAAGCTGAGAAAACAACGAGCTGCAGGAGAAGTAAAATGGGCTGAAAGTCATTAATCTAACTGCTTGATTCTGAAGTCGCTGCAAACGTCGATGTGCGTGAAATATGTGTTGGCCCAAGATGATACGCAATACGAAATATGGCTATGAATATAAGCAAAATACAAAGTACGTATGATGTGAGGCGGAAAATAAGTTCGTGTCTTGATGATAACGTGAATACCAAATGCAATCTTTTTAGCGAGTGATGCTGCATGTTTATGAAATTTTAGTTCGCTATCTAAGATGACGCCAAGAAACCGCGCTTCACTGGAAATGTTTATGACGGTATTACCAATGTGAAGGGAAGGTTGTATGTCAAGTGAAATGCGCGGGGAATGGAACAACATAAACACGGTTTTAGTAGCATTGATCTGAAGATAATTGGCCTGGCACCATAAGTTATGTTATGTAAATCTGTGTTGAGGTCAGACTGGAGTGAAGAAACTGATTTAGATGACTGAAAGATGGTTGTGTCGTCAGCGTAAAGTATGCACTTGGGCCTTGTAAGAATTGTAGGTAGATCATTAATAACATCAAAAATAAAAGTGGGCCTAAAATTGATCCCTGTGGAACACCGACGTTAATTAACTTGGGCGTTGAAAGATGGCCATTAACATGAACCATTTGAGACCGGTTACTGAGGTAGCTCTTAATAAAACTTAGTGGCGGACCAGACTATGTCTAGCGCAAACCACGCCAACACTGCTAGAGGAGCTTTGAGGCTGATCGTTATAAAATTACGCCCACTTCGTGAATCTCGAAACAACGTCGCCACTACCAATAACGCTGGAATGTTCGATGGCAAGTGTATAAATGCCGACAGGCTTCGCCACTTGTCAGTTGATCGACGGCGGGACGCTCCGTTCGCCGCTATCAGTTCAAGACTGCTACTGTAGTCTGACTTTCGGTTTAGTGGGCACAGATTCGCTCAAAAAATTTATCATTCGACTCACAGTGTGCTCCCTTCGTCCACGTCACGACCCCGTGACAATATTGGCACCGAATTTGCGAGATGTGGCTTGATGAGGTGAAGTTTTTTCTGTGCTAGCCTATCTCGTAAATGGAGCCAATACTTCTTGAGCTTTTGTATAGGAAATGCTCAATGTCAAGTGTAGTGAAAGCTACAAAAGGATTGAAGGTGGTGTTCTCGTGGGCTGAAAGAGCTACTTCATCTACCAACACATTTTCCTTCGAATTAGTGTCGTCCTGCCACCAGGCAAACTGCAGCATACTGTTTCCGTGTGCTTATCGTGCACAAAAATGAGTACAGAAAGAGAAGAATATCGTTCGCATCTTATAAGAGTTTTCAGAGTTGTTACGACGTTTAGGTAATTAGTATAAGCACAAGTTTTGATTCTTTGACATGCTTTTGTAGTAAAGATGCTTATGTTGAAATCCAGAGCACTTTCGAAAAGGGTAGACTGATCGCGGCGTATGACCCTGAAGTACGAGTCTTTGAGCTCTAGCACAAATAATCATGTCCGAAATTTTCACTGATGCTTCAAAGTGCGTATGAATATGTGCGATAGGTGCGCTTTTAGTAACTTCAACGAAGCACATATTGCAATTTAGAAGCTGGCACTGACACGACGGGACATATACAGCGGGAAGATCCAAACGGTGTTCATTAAGTGACACACCCATTTCTTCAGCTACACTACTCACACGAAGTGGTTATGACAGTTTCATGACAGCGTGGATGACAAACAGGGCTTAAGTGGACAAGTCGTTAATGGTGGGGTATACAAGGTCGTCATTGTTGGTGCCTTTTTTAATAAAGTATAGGAATTATAAGTAAGATATCTGGAGACGTAGTGACCACCCGTTTGAATCAACGTAAAAGCTTTTTATGGGGCTAGTGCAAAAAGCACCTGTAGGCGAACGAATCCCAAGATGGTGAACAGGTTCCAGCGTCTTTAGGGTAGTTTTTCTTTGGCGGGCTGGTATGTTACTGTTCCACAATCTAGTCACATAAGTATCAAGATTTTGGATATATTCATGAGAAACTTCTTGTCACTACACCGCAAAGTACGTCAGAATGCTTTTAGAATATTCATAATTTTAGGCACTTGTTTTTTCATGTGTTTGGTATGTGATAAGAATGTTTATTTGCTGTCTAATATTAGGCCCAGACACATATGCTCACTTTTTAGAGACAGACGTTGACCATGCACGTGAAATCCGTATCAGAATGAACGCCTCTCTTTCTGGGAAATGAGACACAAGTTCTTCCAAGTGGGTTTAGGTTAATCCATTTTCATCTTCCCATTTCAAAACCCTGTTCAAACCCCATTGACCACACAATGCATGGAGTGTAAGGGTGCATGTTGTAAATAAAGCCCACCCTTACGTCATCGTAATATGTGTACTAAGCATAATTCATGGGATGGAGACGCACTAGAAATTCATTTCGATTCTAAAAGTATACAACTCAGTACGCCTGCTTGAGGCACTCCTGTGACTCGAACAAATGTTTGCAACAGGTCATTGCCCACTGTAACACAGAATGTCCGATCAGACAGATAACTTTCAATTATGAAAACATTCCATTCTGCCGCTAACCCCTATATGTGGGAGGTCTCAGTATACCGAAGCGCCATGTCGTGTCATATGCTTTTTCCATATCAAGGAACACAGAAAGAGAAAAAGTTGGTTATAGACAAAAGCCTCACAGATTTGTGCCTCGTTACGGATAAGGTAATCCGTGGTGGATTTCCCTTCTTTTATTCATATACCCTAAAGGCCCATTTGGGCATTACATATGGGGGGGTAGTTACAATACAGCAGGATTATGTCCAAAGCAGAAATATTTACACAGAACACGAAAAAAATAATAAAAAGGTAAATGAAGAAACAAATGTCGCACCAAAAAAGACATAATCATGTAGCACTCAGTATGGCATGAAACGATGTGTGCGATAACTGATGTAACTATTGGCACTAGACTAAACAAAAAAAGCCACAAAATGTTACGGTTCTACATTCCACATCTCCATTAATCTGCGGACAAACGTGTCGTGGTCAAGCACAGTTACAACATCACTTCGTAGATTATTTCAATGATAAATCGCAAGAAACAGTGGTGAGTCACGAAGGAAGTTAGTACGGAGAAACATCAAACATACGCTGTATTTTGTAAGCATGACCCACACGTGGAAATTGCGATGAGCTGGTTTAATCTGTGAATGTAAGAAAGATGACTCACTGAAATAAAGCTTGTGGAAATGAGACAGCAGTGCGGTAAGCCTACGTATTTCGAGGTTTGGTAATTTCAATGACTTTTTAATAGCTGTTCTGCTATATAGCCGAGAATATTTTCGTTTGATAAAGCGGGCTGCCTTGTTTCGAATGTCTTCAAGTTTATGAATAAGGTATTGCTGATTTCGATTCCAAATAAGGCCAGCGTATTCCATTTTCGAGCGAACTAAGGTTGTGTATGGGAGAAGTTTGGTAGATTGGTTCGCCGAGTGGAAATTTCCTTTAATAAATCCTAGATCTCTTAAAGCCTTACTAACTATCACCTCAACATGAGCATTCCATGAGAGGTTGTGTGCAGGAAAAACTTCTAAGTATTTTATAGTGTTCACATTTTCCACTAGCCTATTGTTAATCATTTAAGAATGCAGGTCAGGTTTTGTAGTTTTTGTAAATTGAATATATTTTGTTTTTGAAATATTAATTTCCATTTGCTATTGGCAGCACCATCGGGTGATTCGGTTAATGTCAGACTGCAGCTCACTCGTATCAATATGACTAGTAATTTGTCTGTAAGTTACTCAATCGTCTGCAAAAAGTATAATTAGGGATGACAATTGGTTACTTATATCATTAACGTAAATAAAGAATAGGATTGGCCCTAGCACGGTACCTTGCGGAACACCTGATTTTTCCTTTACTAAGGGTTGCAAGGTATTATTAACAAAACACGACTGATAGCAATCGGACAGAAAATTAGCAACCCATTTACAGATATTAGGGTTGATGTTGAGGGGCGCTTAGTTTCATATTTAGGCGGTTATGGGGGACCTTGTCGAAGGCTTTGGCGAAATCCATAAAGAGAGCATCGACGTCTGTTTTATTAGGTATTGCTTCATGAATATTGGTTATTAGTTCAAATAGTTGAGTTTCGCATGAAAGGCCACGCTGGAAACCATGCTGACTTGATAAGAAGAACTTGCTCGTGGTTGGATATGTCTTAACTGCAGATGATATAATGTGCTCTAAAAGTTTACATGGTATGCTCGTTAGTGAAATTGGTCTATAGTTACTGAGCATAGAGGGGTCACCTGATATAAAGATAGGAGTCATATGGGCAATTTTTCCAGGCGTCTGGTACGCTACCACTGTCAATAGATTGCTAAAAAAAGAAGCTAGAATGTGAGAAATAACAGGCTTTGCTTTTTCTAGCATTTTGGAGCAGATGCCATCCGGGCCGGGGTTTTAATTGTTTGGGAGCCTTTCAATAGCTCGTTCAATACCTTGGTATGTAATAATTAAATCGTTCATGACCGAATATAGACTCGTGAACTTAATGTCAGACGGAATGGTATTTTCTTCTGTGAATACTGAACCAAAAAATTATTTAGCTCCCTTGCAACACATGATGGCGAAAGAAGTACACCATCCTTGGAAATAGACACTTGTGATGACGAAGACGGTTTAAGGTTAATTACCTTCCAAAGTTTTTTGTGTTTTCCCCTAAGAGCGCTGTTATATCATTGTTGAAGAATTTTTCTTTGGTTCCTTCGATTTCTGTCTTACATTGCTTGGATTGTTCACGGTAACGCTCCCAAACACTATTGCATCCCGACTGTTCGGCTTTCGAGTAAACTCGTTTTTTTGTTTTTTTTTATTTATGCTGCGCTTGACATGCAAGTTAAACCAGGCACTCTGGGTTGATGTTGTCACTTCAACTTCAGGGATATACTTTTCTTTTAGTTCATTTAGCTGCGTCTGTATGAGATGCCAGTTCTCATTAGTTGTGCGCAGCAACAAGGGGTGCGAAAGTTCCATAGAAAAAGACGACAGTTGATTTATAATCATATCAACATTACCACGCGTGTAGTTGTAGATTGTTTTCTTTTTCTTTTCTGGTTTTTTGTTCTCTAAAGTATAGTCACAATGAAGCACATTGTGATCACTGATATTGTCTAAACATTCACAAGTACATGATCGGGCTCGGTAGTCAATACAAGGTCTAAAATAGCATCACCACGAGTCGGCAGTACAACCATTTGTGTCAAATTGAACAGGACTAGTACATCGAGAAATTCCTGACGGTCAGACCATCCTGCGCTACCTTCGGGTGTGCACGTCCGCCAGTTTATGCCTGGGTGACTAAAATCACCTGCCAAAAAAATAGGGGACTGGGGATAACTGCATTGTATGAGGCTGACCGAATCATTCAGTTTTTCATTGAAGTCGGCTGGCGAGTTTGACGGACTGTATCATACTCCGACAGTACAAGTTACAAATGACGATAACTGTAATGCGACCCATGAAATTTTAATGCTAGCCTCTGTTTCAACTATGTGAGCGTTAAAGCTGTTTTTTACAGCAACTAACACACCACCGCCCCGAGAGGGCATTCTATCTTTTCTAAAGACGAGAAAATTATTCGACAGTGATAGCTCAAAGTTAGCCACATCTGGGGACAGCCATGTCTCTGTACCAAGTACGATGTCGGCAGAGCAGCCCTCGATAAAAGAACACAGGTGGTCTTGTTTATGAAAAATGTTTCTGAAGGTCGACACAATCAAAGATATGGTTCTACTTCAGCAATGCTGTTTGAGTCACGTAGTTGATGCAGGCGCGTCCCACCTCGAAAGTGGGACTACCGTATCGCTCGAGTTATTATAGGTATAGAGTTTGTTACCCAAGAAGAGTTTATCGAATCACAATCTGTACTTTTTGTTAGGTTTACGTTCAGCACGTGCGAAGTCCCGAAGCCTTTTCCTAATAAGTTCAGTTCGTGGTGAGAAATCTTATCCTTTCTAAACGGACGGAGATGCAAGATTTTTGAGGTTTGACGCACTTTGCAAGATGGTGCTCTTGTCCTTAAAGTTCAAGAATTTTACAATAATTGGGTAATTCATACCGGGTGTTTGTTGACCTATTCCGTGTGCACGTTCAATTTTACCAATGTTAAGGTTAAGGTTACGCAAAACGACCTCGCTTATAAGTTTTTCCGTATCGTCCCATTTTTCACCTCCTTGTTCAGGCACTCCTTTGAATATCAGAATATTTCGTCTCAGCTGGTTACTCAGATTGTCAACTACAATACTAGCTTGTTCAAACTGTCTTGAGCCAGTATCTTGGAGATGAGTTTTGACTTCTTCAAGGACGGGGCGAAGTACTGGCACGTCGGAGCTCACGAGGTCAGCTTTTACATTATCTAGCGCTCAGGTTAGAGCAGCAACACCTTCCCAAAGGATTTCAATATCTTTGGGTATTCTTTCTAGACTGGATATTTGGCTTTTTACATCTGTGATGCCTGCTTGCATATCCTTCAGCCTACCTGTTACATCCCATTGAAATTTCTCGTTTGAAGACGCCAACTGCTTCAGAAACGTTAGTAGCTGATCTATCTTATCCGGCCCTGGATTAGTCTCAACATCTCCAGCGCGAACATTGAGATGCCACAGGCAGAACAGGACAACAAGAAGCCTACTACCAACGCCCAAAGAACGGCAGATTGTTCTCGGCCGGAACCACGCAGGTGAATGTGTTTGGACGTGTCTACTTAATTCTACGAAATAACCAATTAGGAAACGGTATGGGCAAATATCAATACCCATGTCTACACAGTGATCACTCGGTGGGATCGGCGACCGAAAAGCATAAGATTAAGTTGGTTACAAGACTCAAACTCACCTAAAAGAATCAAGCAGACTTCGTTAGCATCAAATGCCTTGCCGCAAATCCCACTGGCTGATAGCTAACGCGGCCTGCTATAGGCAAGAGACTTGAGGGCGCTCCAGTAGGTGATAGAAGCACCCCTACGATGATGACGATGAGTGGTATCGACCGTCTGCGCAGGGGAAGTGGTCGGGACCTTGCCATGGGCCGGAAGCAGCACGTTTAAACTGGTCACTGTATAATCACCTGGTAGTGTCAGTATCAGCAGAACCATGATCTTTCCTCAAAGACTCTGGTGCGTTATGAATCACCAGTTTTTGCAACGACGTCCACGCATTTATTCACACATGTAGCCCGAAATTCTTCAAACAGCTTGACGAAAATATCTCTTAAATGCATAATGTTGTCAACCGTTGGAAGTGTAGGGGCTGTGGCAAGCCCTGATCTTTTCTCCAATATCCATTTGCAGTCTTCTGGAACCGTCACATCCCCCAGGACGAGCACCTTTCTCTCCCCGGAAGGCACTTTCTTGCTCCTTGGAGAGAGGCTTGGTCATACGTGGTACCAAAGTAATTTTAACCTGCAATGGTGTGGGCTGAGTACACTGTTTGTTTCAAGAAAATGTGTCAATCTTCTATTTATCATCTTTTCTAAGACCTTGCACAGAGAGCTGGTAAATGCGATGGGGCTGTAATTGAAAACTATGTATAGGTCCTTGGGCTGTTTTAGAATCTGACCAATGCCCCGCCGTGGTGGTCTAGTGGCTAAGGTACTCGGCTGCTGACCCACATGTGGCGAGTTCGAATCCCGGCTGTGGCAGCTGCATTTCTTATTGAAGCGGAAATGGTGTAGGTCTGCGTGTACAAATTTGGGCGCACGTAAAAACCCCAGGTGGTCAAAATTTCCGGAGCCCTCCACTACAGCATCTCTCATAATCATATGGTGGTTTTGGGACGTTAAACCCCACATATTATCATCAGAATCAAAACAATAATACTTCCTTCCAAGATTTGGGGACTTCGCCGAAAAACCAATTAGCTATAAACAGAAATAGGAGAGTGTTTTGAGTTTCATGGGGTAGATGTTTCAGCAATTCCTACAAAACTGGGTCAGGGCCTGAATCAAATTGAAGGCCACAATTAGGCGATACCTGTAGCTATGCTAAACTAAAGAGTTCATTGTTCGCTTCCTGTTTTGTGAATTTCAGCTCTATTTTATTTTTTCTATTCTTGTTTTTATTGTTGGAAGCTTCAGAATAGAGCGACGGGCTGTACATCTGTTCGAAGTAGGCGCCAAGGCAGTTCACCTAATATTTTAAGCTGTCGCATTGCGTGTTTATGAAAGGATGTGATTGTGGGTGTTTTCCTTATACCCTACTGACGTGTTACACACTTTGCCTTCACGTACATACGAATCATTGCCCAATAAAAACTTTTGCCAACTTACTCTCCGGGCCTGTTGGTGCGTTCTCCGGCCTTGTGACTTCTTTTTTCTAAAGTTTTTGATATTCTCAGCAGTAGATGACTCCCAAACGAGCCTCAAGGCTTTGTTTCGCTGTTGGCGCACCTGTCGGTATCACCATGGCACACGTCGTTTTCCAGGGTTTCCATTCGTTTGTGGAATGCATTTTCTTGTAGAATCAATAAAAAATTAGGCTGTGCAGTGGTCAAAAGCAGCGTGAATGCCTAAGGTACATGTGTCAGTCCAACCTAAACGAGTAATGGTATAAACTTCTTCTCATTTGGCCTCGCAGAGAGTAAAACTGCCTAATCGATCAACCTCGTGTATCGCAAGGAGAGTCACCCAATAGCCTGTTTTGCGCATTCAAGTCTCCAAGGAGAAAAGCTTTGGAGGTTCATCAGTTAAAGACTGGAAATCGTGCTTTTGTAGTTGATAGCTCGGAGGTACGTTAAGTAAATAAATTGTGGTCAGCTTTCCGAAAAAGACTGTTGGAACAGCCACTAGGCAGAAGCAAAAGGTGTTTGAAGTGGGAAGTGTTTGCATGCAATCTCCTGAATCTCTATATTGGCAACAACTCTGAATTATGTCAGGCATCGTCACGGCCATTTAGGAAAACAATGTAGTTGCGTATAAAGATGGTGTTTTACTTTAGGTGTGTTTGTTTGACGCACAGCACTTTTGGTGAGTGCTCATGTTGAAGTTCTTGAACATCATGAAGACTTCTCAGAAAGCCGCTAACGTTCCACTTTATAATGTGTATGTTCATGATGAAAGTAATGTAGTCTTGTGTGTACAAAGAGCAAGTGGCTGTTTATGCAGGAAGTTGAAATGAAAGTAACAGGGCCATCGTCGGGCCCCATTATCTGCGTTTTGCATCTCTTGGCTTGCTTCAACGAGCTACTCCAATTCTTCGCCACCAAGGGTGCCACCGTGGTCTATTGCCTCCTCTGAAGCAATGATTTCTCGCATGTGCGAGCTGGTGGTCTGAATTTTACGCCTCGCCTGGTGAAGTAAAGCTTTGAGACGTGAGGACCCTGGGGTATCCGGTCTCTGTTCACGAGTGGGCAAAGTAGACTGAACTACTGCCGCCTTGAGGGCAGGCCGATGGCTTGCTCTGTGCAGGCCGAAAAAGTGGTGAGGGCTGGTGCGACATTGCCCCTGACGCGCATTGCAACATCAACATAGGTTGGGCCATACAATGGCGAGACTTTTCTTCGTGCTTACTTGAACGAGATGTTCTGCTTCACCTTCAATGTAATTATCTCTTTTTCGTTTTTATAAACTGAAAATAATCATGAATACTTGACATAATTACAATGAAAATTCACGCACTGCACCGGTTTTTTGCGGGTGTCTGAGGTGTGGACCGAAACTCCTCATTGTGCGCATTTTTGCCGACCACTACAGCTCTGCAAACCATGGCCACATCACTGCCATTGAAGCACCTTCGGGAATTAGAGATATATGGGCAAACAGGGAGTTTTGCATACGCAGTTACAAGTGTCTCAGGAAGAACGCTGAAGCCAAAGATAATGAATTTCTATTTTGCAGGTATCTCTTTGACATCTCGCTTCATCTTAATTGATTGGACATTATTACATTCGGATTTTTTCAGCCTCAACAAGTTTGGCATCTATCTGTTCAATTAGATCATCCTTCGATACACCTCCTCGGACAATGTTTATCGAACGATGCACTGATAAAGTGACGGGGACATCACCAAAGGTCTTCAAGCTGGATAGTTTTTCATAATGCCTTTAGTTTCCCACTTCAGCGAGGGAGTCTCTACAGACAACTTTTGTTGCTTTTTAACATATTCCAAGTGTGTATACAGGACCGGGTTAACTGGCGGAACATGGGAGAGGCCTTTGTCCTGCAGGTGACGTAGTCAGGCTGATGATGATGATGATGATGATGAAGTGTGTATTAGGCACCTTGAAACTAGGAACAGAGCAATTTTTCAAACGTTTTTTTTTGTTTTCATTAGACATGACGTTACATAGTGGGAAGTTCTCTTAGTTCAGTTCAAGAAATCAAAATTTTGTTTTGGTTCAGACCCTCTTCAGGGAGCGATAAATGAACAATTGTAAGTTTTTAGCCAAAACTTATGAATTGTGTTCGGCAGCGGTGGCAGCCATCGACCACCGACCGCAACAAGGGGACGTTGCAAGGCACTAAGCGACGGCTTGCATATGCTAGCTGCGTACTGCCGCTATGACCTCAAGTGACACATCAAAGGGGCTGTGAATACATGACTTTAACCTTTTCTATAAGAAAAATGCGAACTATAAAGAAGTGGGGAGAGAACAGGAGTAATGAAAAAGCAAAAAAGAAAGTTGAAGGTGCCGGGAGAAAAGGTAGGAAGAGGCGACTGCCGGTTTCCCTTGGGTAAGTCAGTCCATGGGTGCCGTTTGCGTGAAGCCGATGCCAAAGGAGTGTGTTGCCTCGGCAGTGTGATCTCAAAAGTCCAATCACGCGGCATTGTCTCAACCCCTGGATTCCCTTTTCGCCGCACATGGCTCAGTCACGCACTATGAGGCGCGGGAGGTTTTCGAAAGACCGCCGTTGGCTCGGCTTTGTGGTTGTATTAGTAGATTGATGAGTACGTTAAGTCTTTTAAGTTTCAAAAGCCTTCTACTATGGCGTCCCTAATACGTTATGAGGATTATGGTACAAAACACACCAGAAATTTTCACCTTATTGTATATTTGTAACGCCTTTCTGCAGCTGTAGTGTCTTTCTAGGGTGCTCTATGTCCTATTCATACAAATAGATGAATAAAATTTTTGTAAAGCCTGCCTCAATCGGATATTTATTATGAAGATGAATGGTGACTTGAGACAAAATTAGCAAATTGGGCTAGTAAAAGACTTCGTTACCGCTATGCTGGCTACAATGAGAATGTGACACCTACTGGAGCTTGTAGCCGCTCCTCCCTACTGAGAGTATACCATTGGCTGCTATGTGAGCCGTATGGCGATGCTTGCCCATGCAGCTGGCGTTGGACTCGCTGTGCACTCAGCGCGCAGTCCGTAGAGTGATGCGGTCGCCAGTCAAGTTTTTGCTAAAAACGTTGATTTGTTACGATGTCGGCTGGTATAACAATTTACATCCCTAAAAGTGATTTGTTCCCGCCGCGAAACTTCTATGGCATGGAATATAAATACCTTCATTTGTACAACCTTTCTGTGTCTATGAGGGCAACGTGCCGGCTTACTCGTTAAAAAATGTTCGTGGAGGTATTAAAATTAGAAAGCAGATCATAGCTGACATTTGGAGCACACCTTAGTATTAGACAACAAACTTCGTACGGAAGTAATGACACGATTGCATCACTCACCACATAGCCTCACCTAGAACTGAGAGACCTCGATGACTCTCGGTGACATACGTACAGAACAATAAGTCCATGTGACATGTTCAGCTCTTTAGCCTTTCGGCACCCTTTGGAATTAGAAATAATTCCCTTATTTTCCTTTTAGCCACCATTCTAAGCTATCAGGCAAGCTGTATATGTAATTACTAGTACATGTGACTCCCGACTCAGGACTGCCACTATAATTTTATATAGCAGTTTTAATTACTACTAAATAGGATAGAACCTTAAAAGCAGCGGCAGTGCACTCTTTAGGATTGAGAAAGTTTTCGCGTTTACCTTTCATGCATTCCAACCACCCGTGAAGTTTGCTCTCAACGTAACAATCACTTAGAAGTAGCTGATTTGGCCCGCCGCGGTGGTCTAGTGGCTAAAGTACTCGGCTGCTGACCCGCAGGTCGCGGGCTCAAGTCCCGGCTGCGGCGGCTGCATTTTCGGTGTAGCCGGAAATGTTGTAGGCTCGTGTGCTCAGATTTGGGTGCACGTCAAAGAACCCCAGGTGGTCGAAATTTCCGGAGCCCTCTACTACGGCGTCTCTCATAATCTTATGGTGTTTTTCGGACGTTAAACACTACATATCTACCTAACTCGTCAGTTGACAGGACACTTCACACTACGAGTGCTGCCACCCGAAATCAGCGAAAACTCTGCCATTACGGAATTCTTGAAGCTAACGAAGTCAAACTTCAGCGAAACAGGAAGAAATACGGAGAGGATAAGCGCGTGAGAAGGAGCGTTATTCAAGGCACTCAGTTAGCCTAAGCTGCACGGTAAAAAGCTCAAAACCGCGCCTTGTGTGTCTTTAAAAGCAAAAATGGACTTTCAAACAGTGAGGAAAAGACCTGGCGAGCTACGATTCATGTTAAGTTGAGAGCTGATAGGCGGCCTGATGATATCTTACGGTGCTAAGGAAGTGCAACAAAACCCTCTACTTAGAGATAGCGCAGCCGCCTTGCATGCAATGGCAAGTTTGATTCTAATGAAGATGCCAAGATATTTCCAACTGTATAATTGCACAAAACGCGTGATGGAGAAAGCGTTAAAAAATTGGCTCCGTATCTTCATGTTGCACGGCAAATGTCGTCAAAAGACGACAGTCTTGCGTCTGAAGAGACTGAACAAAACGTTTATTTGGTGTTCTGCGCGAGAAAAATGGCGGATGGTATTCTGGAGGCGCTGCGTGAGAGTGCCTTGAGCGTGCAGCGGAGGCAAACGAGCACATCGAGTCACATCACACGTGAGACATGAGCACGATCTGGCAGTTATCCTGGAAAACGAAGCGGGTGGCATTCGCGCCCGTCTCTGAGGTGATAAGGTGTAGAACGCAAGTTGGCGAGCAGGTGCCACCCACCGTGTCATCTTAGCAAAGCGTTGGAACTACTTGCCTTTTCGTGTAGGCGCTGCATGGTCAGCGCAGCATGATAAACGCTACGATCCTTAAAAGTACTTATGTATGCCTTTTCCAGTAAAAAGATGCACACACATGATATTGACGTGTTGTTATGGTGTCTCAGATGTGCGCAATATTTGATTTTTATTTCACAATCGCTCTAGTATGAACGCTCAATCTTGAGCAATACTGGTGGGCGCTGCGAATGGCATGCAACATGACAGTTATTCGTAGAGCTCGCAGAACGTCATAATTAGCGGATTTTGAATACCCTCTTCAGAAAACAGGCTAACCGTTAAGTGGATGTAGCAAAGTCCTAATGGCGAAACAGAAAATGAAATAGACTTCTATCTGTGTGCACACCCGCGCATTGCAGAAGATGCCGAAATAGTTGGCAAGATCTGATACAGTGATCATATACGGGTAAAGCTCGTGTTCACCTAGATTTTGAAAAAGCAAGGCAGAAACTGACACGCGACAAGCCAATTTATCAGCTAGTGGTGAGGGGTGAAGAACCTAAATTCAGTGTTTCTCGTAAGAATAGACTGGAGGCTGTAAACACAATGAACGATAATCTTACTAGTGTCATCAAAAAGTGTGCAATGGAAGTCAATGGTCACTAGACAAGGCGCTGTCAAAATGTTTCAGGAGGCGATAAATTTTATCAAGACACGACTCTGACCTGGCAGATGCCGCGATTCTTCAGGGCTGAAAAGGTGACGCTGTAATCGATGGCCAGAGAATTAGGACCAAGCGAGATAGCAAAAGTTATGTTTGGGGCACGCGAAGGATGGCCAGTCGGTAGAAGGTACTTGACAAAAAGGGAAGTTAATGAAAACAGGCTTCCCAGACACGGACTAAGCGGTTTTTTAGGAACGCGTCTTTGTCATCGAACCCCGTCAGCCTTTGTTCACCGTGCCTTGTGCTGGCCGAGTCACCCGCACAGTGGGAGTGCTCTCACGGTGAGCCAGACTAGGACGGATTCTGAGAAGAACGGCTTAGTCCGCATCTTGGCAGCCTCTCTTTCATTAACTTCCCTTTTTGTCGGGCGCCGTCTACCGACTGGCCATCCTTCGCGTGCCCCAAATATAACTGCAAATGTACTCAAAACACTTAATCGTTATGTTTGCCTCCAGCCTTCTTCCTGAAACACTTGTAGCTGGGTACACGAAGATCCGCGTAGGCCAATCCATGCCTAACTATGACAATTCACGATGACCTAAAATCACACAAGAATATAGTGGTAGGAACGTTTTGCAGCTAATAAATAGGCGCAAGGTAGCCAACATCAGAAGGTATAACAAGGAGAAATTGAGCTGGCTGCAGAAAGTGGCAGAAGCCTAAAAGCTGCAAATGGAAACCTGTGCTTAGACGAAAATTGGATTTATGCATTAGAAACAGAGTATGCGATGCCATAACTAATGGGATAGGATAGTATAGGTGGCGAAGAAGTTCTTAGAAGAGTTTCTACGACGCCGGAAACAAGTAGGATGTATCGTAAAAAGCCCGGAAGAGTTCGACATCCTACCAGTGACGAGAGCGAAAGTAACGAAAAACCCTGAAGGAATGCTAAGAGACAACGCCGCTGGGGAAGATAACGTAACAACCACCTGCTAAAAGATGGCGAATTCGGCCACCCATATAGACGAAATGTCTCTTGACGGAGAAGAGTAGCATAATCTTGGAAGAATGCCAGCATCATTTCAATCTATCAGAAAGGAGGCATCACGAACTTGAAAAACTATAGAGACCGATCAGCTTACTGTCTGTTCA
>WOVY01007886.1:0-30899 GCA_013436015.1 Rhipicephalus annulatus | reverse complement strand
TGAACAGCTGGAAAAAAAACATTCTTCCTACGTGTCTCACAACTAAAACATACTTTTGAGGTGACATAAAAAGTGTCATTAGAGACTTTTAGCTGACCGCTTTTGGGCTCCGTTCCCCGTTTCGCTCAAATGCTCACGTTACCGGAGCGCAACGCACGTTTTCAGTTTTAGCCAAGTGTCATTATCGCGACGGCCACCAGCACAATGGAAATATTAAAAAATAGTTCTTAAATTGCAGCAACAAAGAAAATTCTGTTTAGAAGAGTGTGGATTCATTTACTGTTTTGACGCATGAGAATTTTAAAGACTAATTTTGTCACAACTTGCAGCTAGACAACCAGAAAGCCTTCAAGGCAGCCCAAACGCGTTTTTAAACGCCCTGAGGCAGCGTATTCACCGCATTGCCTTGTGGCAAATCAAACTAAAAAGCTTTTCTGAATAAGTGCAACAGTAGATGCCGTCAAATACCAAATTGTTTCCTATCGTTACATAAAATCACTTACTATCAAAGATTCGCGAAGTCCATGTGACGAAAGTTACACAGAAATCATCTCGAAACGCTCCTTTGTGGTACCAAGTGTCAGTTCTATACTCGTTTCGTGGAACTTTACCACCAAATGCGTGGATTCTCGAAGGGATTGGCCTGTGGCAACTTCTCGGAGGAAGCACAGATCCTTGTGTGCCTTGAAGTAGCGTCGGTGCTTGCGTGTGTGCCAACAACCACTGCGTTTCCCGAGCAGCATGGACTCGTGGCACAGGAGGCTGTCTTTTTGGTCGTTTCTCTTCGAATCGCGTAATAACTTCGCTCCCTACCCCCTCCCCGCTCAGCACTAGACCGTATAACGCATATCAATGGCGCTACCACCGACTGGCTGAGCGGGCGGGAGGCAACATACGGTCGCATAAACGGCCCTATTGGTAATAGTGTAAATGCTGATCGTGGTACTAACTGCTATCGCCGAAGGAAACTAATACATTAATTTGGAGCAGTATGCTTGACCTTCAGAAGCTTCTGTTTAAGGTTGTGAAATAACTGGTCACGGCATTTGAAGGCACAAGACTACATCTATATTATTTACACGTAGCAATTCGAAAAGTCCATGGCGGACGCCTTCTTCTTCTTTCTCTTCTCACTTGAGAGTTCACGCGTTCTTTTCGACGGCTTGCTTGTCTTCATCTTCTCAACGAAATGTAAATATTTAATATTTGCCGCCTATTGCGAACTCGCGCACTTGGAGTTCATTACATTGAAGGCAGTTCCATCAGGTACAAAAGCTGGATAGGTCATCATAACCTCAAATTCCACAGTAAACTCCGGATCGTTCTTGTTTTTGTTTCTCAGACACTCAGTCGCTTCATTGCTAGCATTCGGTTACCATTCAGTTGTCCCCAACCTTTTTTTTTTCAAGGAAGCGTGACTTCATAGCGACCATTGACGAAGGTAACGTCCTGTTCGAATCTTTCTTTTACCGTTTTCTTTTATTTTGGTTGGAGTGTTGTCGGCTGGCATAATCCCGATGCTCTCCAAGTCCCTGAACCTCTGTAGAATCTCGCCGGTAGAGCAGTCGTACTCAGTCGAAAGACGCATACGTTGAGAGCTGATGATATCAAAGGGGTGTCAGAGAAAGTGGTTCTTGCAACATCCATCCAAAATCAGAACCCATAGCCACCAAGCTTTTCTGTTCATGGTACCGCTTCGTCTCTCCCGGCATGAAATGCCCAAGCTGATCAGCACCGATTAAAACGCTGATTCCTGGAACTGCAGCCATGACCGGCATCACCAATCATCAGCAAGAAGATGACCGCCGATTTCGATGTCTTTGACAAAGTCATGATCGACTGGTACTTTCACAACATCCTTGCAGGTGAATGGTACTTCAATGGCGGTTAACAGGTACTCCTGGGTGTCATACTGACTGCTAAGTTTCAGTTTGACGACGCGATGTTGTCTCGAAAGGGAACTTGTTTGTCCAAATATATTTATCTCTAGTTAACTGAGTCAAGTTCTTTCAATCGAAGCCTCTTGGATACATCTTCACGAATAAATGTACGCTGGCTCCGCTGCCCACAATGCCACGAATATAGGCCTTTTGCATTTTCCCCGTCACCCATGCCCTAAATGTTTGCAATAAGATATCAGAGCCCATGTACGAATAGAGCTGGTCTGCAGACTGTTTGCAGTTACGGAGCCTTCGTGTTCCTTCTTCTTAGGTCTCCACTTAGGATCGCACGCTGAAGAAACGTGTCTACCTCCGCATGTTCCGTACTTGACATTTCTGTAGCAAGTTCTTGGTTAGATGCATCGATAACATCGCTTCTCAAGCAGTTAATTTATTCAACTTTTTTTCGTGGGTAATACTGCTGTTACAAAACTGGAGTAGCGTGCTTTGTATACCTACAAAACAGACAGTCTTTATCTTTAGCTTTCGACTAACACTGCAAGACCGCTGCTGTTGGTAGAGTGGCGTTCAAGTTCCTTTTTCTTTTCAGGTGGACGGGCGCCTTTTTTTGAATTCATTAGCTTCACTTCTTTCGCGGCTTTCAACTTCCACGCGAAGATACGGAAAGAGTTCTTGCAACTTCTTCTCGGCGTTGGCTGTCGATAATGAGTCATGCTGTTGTTGTCCCGAGCCTGCATTGTCTGTCGTAGACGGTGGTGACCTTAAGTTGGCTTTTCCGGTAATAACCAACGACGATATCTGTTGGCAATGCCTTCAACAAAATATCCGTCGTCATAGTTGCATAACTGGCACCACTGACGTTTAATCCTTTGAGACCTCTGATGTGACACTGCACATAACCCAACAGCTATCGAAAATTGTAGACGTCTTCCGCTGAATTGACTAATAAGAGCGCGCAGTTGGCGTAGATGGTCCTGTACAATACGCCAGTTATCTCCGAAACGACTTTTCAAAATGCCGATGACATCATCATAGCACTCGGCCGTCACTTGCAGCCCAGAAATCGCGGCGGCTGCGCCCCCTTTCAGAAGAGTCTTAAATTTTGAAACTTTTCTGCTTTTGTCAGGTTTTGTTTTCCTCAACAGTGGACCTAAACTGCCTCCAAACGAAGGCCAGTGGTAGAGCTGGCCATCAAATGTCCTGTAGCTGGAGTGGTGGGAAGCTTGATTATATTGCGCGGTGTGCAATCCTGAGGCCGTCTGGATGGCCTTGCAGGTAGACACTGGGTTGTCCTAGGACAATTGCTTTGACGTAATTGCCACTCCCGAGCCTTCAGATGTCCCAGCATTTCTAGCGCAGTTGTCGTGATTTCTCAACACAGCTTCAAACTCTGTCAGCGAACTCATGCTCTCGAATAAGCTCTTCCAGCTTGGTGTTAACTTTATTTAAATCTGCGTTGTTGCCTTGTAGCCGTTCAGTCAAAAATGAAATCGCTTGCACTGTCAGCACTTTCCATCGCGGCTTTGGCTTCATTGATGAGACGCGTATTCATCTCTCGTCATGCCGTTCACTTATCTTTCTGAGCTCTTACGCGATTCATCTTGCTTCGAAATTGCGTGACCATGCTCACCTCAATCGACTGTTGGTGTCACGGCGAAAAGCAGTGGCATATGTCCCTTCAGGAGTTTCTTCTGGCTTTCTTCTAAGGTTGCCGCTGGCCTCACGACGAGCTGTCTTCCGATCGAAAGTTCTCGGTGAGCACTGGTAGAATGTATTGTCCCGGTGAGTACTCCGGATGGGTAATCGGCACCACTTTGTGAAATAACTGGTCACGTCATTTGAAGAAACAAGACTATATTTACTTTATTTACACATAGCGGTTAGAACAGTCCATGGCTGATGATTTCTTCTTTCTCTTCTTTCTTGAGAGTTCGTGCGTTCTTTCGACGGGCGTCTTTCTCTTAATCTTCTCAACGAAATGTAAATATTCAATAAAAGTGTCACGTGCGTACCGCGGGTGGGTTATTTTAAATACGTTTGGAAAGATTTCGTGTTAGATTCATGTTCGACTCGAGAACTGGCGAAGCGGGTGTCGGCAAAATCATTTAGTAAACGCTTTCAAGTGCATCAACAGTTGCAGGAGACACGCCAGAACACCTACAAATGAGGGCTAAAAAAGAAAGAAGGGTCACAGCGGGGCGTTTGCATTGAGGAAATTTTCGGAGCCTTAAAAGAAGGGCCCCACAAGCAACGAACCACTTTTTTGAAAATAAATGTTGTCTCTTTCTGCAAGAAGGTATACTGGTGCCCTTAGTGAAGGTAGTGTTAGCACCAGATTTCTGGCTTTGCAGGAGTGCGAAATGGCTTGACATTTTGGTGCGTGGACTTTCCCCATTTCTTTCCTTTATAATCCTCTCCTCATGCACCTCTGCATTCCAAGTGAAATGAATGTACAGGATGAATCTGGAGCTCAGTGCGGGTCGTGCCAGTAGATATGGTCTGAGTAGAAGTCTCACATGGTCGAATCAGTGAGCCTACAACGGTACAAACTCATTTGGTTTTACATATTGCAAGACAACTTTTGTGTGATCCCACGTGCAGGTAATTAGAGACTTGCAAAACACTTTCAAGCTTCAGCATCCTGGAGCTACTTCGCCTGCTCGCGGCTACATTGTCCTCGGCGTCCGGTTCTGGCCTGCCAATATAGCACGATTCTTTACTGTGATTGACAATGCGTTTCATAGGTAAGCATGAATAATACTTTGGAAATACCGTATTTTGTAATGGTGATAAACTTTTTACTTTAACTTGAACACGCCTCAATATAGCAAACGAGAATAGAAGTTCAAAATGCGCTGAATTTACCACCGTTTCACTTGGAATTGTGATCTCACTGTGTTATAGTCTTACTCGCTCCTCCTCCTTACTTGTCGAATGTATGCGGCCAACGCAGGTGGTTCCTTCCCGACGGCTTTATCCCGCTGACGCACATCAACGAGGACGAGTTCCTTGGTGGTTATAAAGAGTGCTGGATCAGTGGAGGGGCACCGTACCGACTCGCTCCGAACAGCACAACTCCAACGTGGTGGGCATGGTGAGATTCAACAAGTTAATCGCGAGGTCAAAGACCGCATGCTGTCCTTCAAGTTAGTAGGTGGTTTCCTTTTCATTGGGTAAATCCATATGTAAGAAGTACAATGACAGGAAGAGCAGTGCAAAGTTATTCAGCGTAGAGATATCAAAATACAATGAAATAGACGCTTATCCTCAGCTCGATCTTCTCAGGCTCACCTTACCGTGTTTCCCTCGCCCTCTGATATGCTTTGGCAGTACCCAGAAGCGTCCCGCGACATTTCTTCAATAGAACGTTTACGTATACTTAGAGACTTTTAAACCAAGCTTTCATTTGAGCTGCAGAGAAACCGATGCTGTTTGGACTTTTCATGACACAATTTTGGACTTGGATGAGACAAACATCAAGATTGTTCCCTTTGCAACGACATCACTGCTACAATTAATATCTGCGGTTACTATATGTAAAACTAGATGAAAGAAGCATCGCGGTTGTCCCCTTCACAATAACACCACTGCTACAAATAGTATCTGTGGTTAATATATGTAAAAATTATGATCAATATGACTATGGTGAACGTCGTTGTATTGCATCCGGAATTCGGGACCTTCGGGGGTTTACCGTGCAGTGACATTGTCACGAATCTATCTCTGGGGCGCTTGCGAAGGATGGCTTTGAGACAGACGGGAGACGGGCGTGACAAAACAGACACACTTAATACAAAGGACGGATGATGGAAATACACAAAACTCGCGTTAAAGCACTCAATAGCACTCAAAAACTATAAATATTTAAGCAACAATTCGCATACATGGGCAAACGCGAACTGGGTGTATCTCAGTTCCAATTCATTGCTACTTCTAGCCGCTAGCCCCTAAGCCGATATAACGTCAGCAATCGTGACTCGTTGCTCCTTGCTGTGTCGACGTTTCATCGAGTCCTCCGTCGTTGACGGGCAGCTCTCCTTCTTCATGGCCTTTACACGCGCTACCCACACAGCCGCGACGCACGTGCTGGGACCCTTGCCGCATGCAAGTGGGGGACAACTAAGCCAAATGGCGAGGCTCTTTCACCTTCCGCTTGGGTGCTGCAGGTGTCCAGCACGTGCGTGCCGGCATAAAGAAGTAGAGCTGCCCGTCGTTGACGGGCAGCTCTACTTCTTTGTGGCCTTTACACGTGCTACACACAGCCGCGACGCACGTGCTGGGACCCTTGCCGCATGCAAGTGGGGGACAACTAAGCCAAATGATGACACTCTTTCACCCTCCCGCTTGGGTGCGGCAGGTGTGCCGGCACGTGCGTTGCGGCTCTGCGGCGAGCGCATGGAATAGCCCTCACGGTCGCTCTTGGCTGCTCCCGCCGCACGAATCGCTCGTCCTCATCGCTGGTGTCCTGGGCCTCGTCGCATTATCGGGCTCGTCAACGGCGTCTGGACTGTGCCAACAAGAATGAGAACTGTCGTACACCGGTGCCCAATTTATGCCCACTTGGATGTAGTTGATATTTTGAACTATTAATAAAGTAAGTATTCATGTTTACAAATGACTAATTGATTCGATGATAAAATATAAGAAAACACTGTTTAATTACGATATCAAAATATTTGAATACTCGCGCACACACCCCGTAACTACGTCGTTGCAAGTAATGTACCCGCTGCATTCCATTTCACAAAAAAATGACAAGGTGTCTTTTTTTTCTTGCTGGTGCTTGATTTTGTAGGCTTTTCGTCACTCCACGTATTTGGAGTTCGATTGAGCGTTATGACATCTTAAGATGGTTTGTGCATATGCTGGTGATAAATATGAACCCGTACTATTGCGAAACGATACGAAAATACACGCCATGTGCGGTGTTTGCCTTGAATTTTATAATTGTTTTTCATGCCCTGTCTTACGTGATGTTTATGTTTTATAACGCTGAGATATGACTAAAACGCGCGTTTACTCAAGCCAATTCAAATTAAAGCAGCCACTGCATTGAGGGTAACCATCGATTCCTAAAGAAAGTAGTGCAGCAGCAGACCACCTACCGAGACCAATTCCAACGCGACCGCTGCGCCCCACCTACTTGGCAATAGCGGAGAGCCGCTCCGCAACATTGGAAAGCCGCGCTCTTTGTCAACTGAGTTAATCCAGAAACGGTACCTAATGGAGGCGGAAATGTTGTAGGCCCGTGTGCTCAGATTTGGGTGCACGGTAAAGAACCCCAGGTGGTCGAAACTTCCTGAGCCCTCCACTACGGCGTCTTTCATAATCATATAGTGGTTTTGGGACGTTAAACCCCACATATCAATCATCAGAAACGGTACCTACTAGACAAATGTGATATCACCGCGATGTGGCCGATAAACACTACGCCACGCTCTAGATTTAACGCAAGCTAGCACGCTTACGCGCTTGCGCTGCGAGAACAACGCCGAAAAAACATGTACGTGTCTTTAATCAAATGTACCCTGTTCCTGAAGCAACGCCGTCCCTTTCTTCCGCTTTTTTCGGTGCCCAGGTAAACACCATCGAAGCCGTCAACTTCACCAAATGGAACGGCTTTCCTTCTCTGGCAGTGTCGGTGTCCATGTGCACACGCGTCTACAAGGCAGAGATGACTGTTGCAATGGACGCCCCCTGCGTGCGCAGCAAGTGGGGTGTCAACACAACTCTCAGTGTGAGCCGTTTGCAAATATTATTCCATGCTACCGGCTATTGTAAGCGGTATATTGAAGACTGCCGCTCTCGATTTATTGAAATTATTCTTTTAGAAAAAATGGGATGGTGCAGGCCCTCTTCGAAAGAAAAACAACGCGTCACCAGACTACAAAAGAACTCACAGAGTTACACAACTTCCTGGTTATGGCTTGAAGTCGTTAAAGTAGTTATCGCATCTAGGCACATCGCACTGTCGTGCGCCAGATCAGCCTTGCACTCTAGTAGAGTACAGGGCATAACGAATACGCAGATCATAACACGTAATCCATCGTTTGGCAAATAACAACGAATGATTGATAATTGATTGTTAAGTTGATGGATAGATTGAAAGTATGAATTCAGTAACGACGACAATTTGAAATCACTGTCAAAACAGGATCTTTAAGCATCTGCTCCAAGTTACCATGACTCTAAATGATTACATTATTGCGCCTCAATAGAAAATGAAGTCTTCTTGTAATAAATATCGCCCTCACATCAGCTTACCTAACAATGGTTAGTTTACGAATACTCAAATAGACCTCATCGGTCGGCTTTGCAGGAAAAATAGTGAGCCTCTATAAACATGTAGTTGGCATATATGTTGTAAGTCCCTCTTGTTGCGTTTTATGTATCGCAGTACTGCATGTCATTGGAGCCATACGAAAATCCAACTGTCGACGCCACACAAAACGTGGTGGTCGGAACGTCTAAGGGCATCAGAGCCAAGACGCTTTAAGCACCTTCGAATCCCGACTCACCATCAACTCGAAGGTAAAGCAAGAACACATTGCATGTATGCGGCTTTCATATATTGCTGCTGAGTCCGGTGTGTTATCACAAAGGTGGGAAATGGAGAAGTCGTGCCAATCTATGTCAGAAGCGCTATTGAAAGCATGATCAGTTGCGCACATAATTATTGCGATCATGATTGCTCAAACTTAACGTACCAGCTATAACAAACACCATTTGTTATTTCAGTAATTCGTTTTTGTGTTACTTTTAGGGGCGAAGCCTATCAAGACTGCACAATGTTCGTGAAGTACCTTCCTGCTTTTACGGCACATGTAGCGCATGTAAACGTGAACAAACGAGTGAGCTGTGAACAACGAAAGAGTTATCACAGGGCTGTTAACCACAACAAGCAAATAAAAGTCCACAACGCCGTGAAAACGCCGCAATTCAACCAGGCACTAATGAGAGCATGTGACAGAAGAATATGTTAACAGGAGCAATATAAAACGTTGTTATGAAGAGCAAAACTATGTTCACAGCACCATCGAAGCGGCGAAGAAGCAACGCCAACAAGTGAACAAACCGAAACATCTAAACAACTTAAAGTTTTTGAAAAGGATGTTAACCTGAATAAATCATCTTAAAAGGTCGAAACACTGTACAAACACTGACATTTATTCAGCCATCGATCAAAACGTAAACAGAAAGAAAGGTTTACGAAAACATGATAAAGGGCCATGACTCATATTCCGATGCCCATTGGTTCACGCCATCACCAGCCTTCACTTGGTGGAAAGAGTAAATTTTTTGTTCGTTTTTTATTTAGTGAGTTAGTTAGTTAGTTTGTTTGTTTGTTTGTGGGCTTACGCCAACCTTGGATATTGCGAAATTTTGCTGATCTCCCTGATTGAATGCAGCACTGAAAATTGGTTGCTATATATATTTTTTTTGCAATACGTGCACGTAGGGCAAACGTTTCTTGGCTCATCACTTACTTGTTCAGTACAGTGCACTAACAGGAAAGAAAAGGCTGAACGGCGAAATTTTTAAACTCTTGAGACGCATCTCCTTTCAGAGGCCTCCCCGCCTTTACATGCGCCCACACATGCGCACCTTTTGTCAAGCTCTCTTTTGTAAACTGGAAGTATGTATGAAGATTTGCCGGTGCATTTATTGATCGTTTAGAAGTAGGGCCCGTTATCCCTTTATCATAGTTCCGCGATAATGTTTATAGGCTTAGAAACGAGTCTTGTTCTAAAGCACAAAGAAAACCGCGAAGCGGGCTTCTCAACACACAGTGTCTTATGTCGGAGAAGTTAACCTCCACAGGCGACGCTGACCTTCGCCAAGTGTGAATGAAATGGTAAACGGGTGTTGAAAACTTCCCGCAAAAGTTTTTCTCGAGAAAAATATCAGGTAATGTTAGTCCGCGTTCACATGTCGTGAATTTAGTGAGGAGTACCGAAAGTGGGCGAATTTAATGAAAAACACAGTGCTTCTATTCGGGGCATGAACCACACTTTCAGGTTTTTCACTCTTCACTTATTCGCACTGAAATCAAACCATGGTAAGGAATAAGCCCTGAAATCCGTTAGACACTTAAAGCCTCACGTACGTCTTTGCCATCTTAGTCCTTAGGCCTGACGCAGAAAAACAACAACAAAAAGATGTGCTGACTTGTGCAACTTTCTGAAGACACCCGAGAACACAGCATTACCGTTTTTCCCGGCTAAAACCATGAACCGTTCCGCCGCGTCGTAAATTGCATTCGTGTGTACAATCGGTACAATAGACCTTTCTCACCAGATGATTTGCGCACGTGCGGGTTTCCGAGAGCGACGCTGCCGCCATCTTAGTTGCCGTACAGCCGCGGCCACGTCTCTGTAGTGCGCGAGCAGCCGGTTTTTGCTCGGCGGCGTGACACCTTGAGGTGGTCTCGGGCGTTTTGGGCTCTCAGGTGGTGTGTCGGGTGCCTGCACGGCCAAGTAGTCGGGCTGATAGCGTCAGAGACCAAAACTGCCTCAATATGTCACCTCGCAGAGCAAGAACCAGTCGCTCGCGCGCCACACAAACGTAACCGCGTGGCTGTACTTGAGGCGCTGCTGGGGCGGCTGCTTGCTGCGTGCTTCAAGTATTTTGGCGTTTGGCACGAGTGCCAGGCGCAAAAAACGAGTCAAAGAGGTGAAAACTTTAGCCCAGGCCTCCGGTGCATGTTGCTGCATTTCAGGTTACAGTTTACGTCATTGTGTTAAAAAAAAAGCAGACGGAGCTCGCATGTGGCTACGTCATCTCGGTGTGTTGAACCGTTTACGTCGCTTCACCGAAGTTATAATTAAAAAAAAGTAATTCAGTTCCAGTCGCCATATGAAAAAAAAAACGTCTTTAACGTCAGCACCCGAGTGATACAAGGTACAATAAGTGGAAAAGAACTTCCCCAAACAGCGCGATGCGAAGACTGGGAGAAAACAAATTGATAGGACAAAAAAGAAATGAAGCTTTTCGCACTTATTTTTTGTACAAGCAACACTTTTCAAGTACACCATGCTGTCGACGCAGGTCTTCAATCGCGGTAATACGTTAAATGTGAATGATTATGAAACGGTCTCCGTCAAGCAAGCAATGGAAGCGCGTCTATGGGACGGTGACTGGCCACATGCCGTTTCAAGAGTTTACCATCGCATAAATCTTGTGAACGGCAAAATATTGCCCATTGCACAAGGGGAGGATCAATCAGTAATAAGGTACGGTGACGAACAGGGCGGATGAGCTGTACTCCGCCGCGCTACTGGCGATGAGCTGAGCGGATCAACGGCTCGATGCTGATATCGCCGCTCGGTCTACTGCTTCAAAACTGCCGTTCACCCACGCTCTTATAAGACGCTAAGCTTTGCTGTCGCGTTCGTGATATCCCATTTTGAAAGGATTAGGGGGGGGGGGGGGCATTACGGCAGCGTCGTTGGCTGCAATGCTAGCACGGCATAGTTTCTGCCGCGCACATGCATGACGTTCAGCGGTATACCCGCACAGCAAGTCCTTAGAAGCATCGTTTGTATCTAAGGTCACATTCAAGCAACATACTTGAGCAATCATTGCTTTTGGTGAGAGGTCATTTTAAATGATTTCTTGATTGCATTGAAAACACGTTGTATCCAGTCTGCTTACGCTGACAGCGATCACCCCGGCAACGGATTGAGCACGCGTTTCATAAAAATTTGCTGTCCCTGATCGGCCCGTCTCAGACGCTGAGAGCTTATGTTGCAATATTGCATTATTTATAGCCCTTCTAGGCTATCATGCGTTGTGTTATGTGAACTGAACTCGCGGGTGCTCTGAACTACACGTTGGAAGAGCTTCGTATTTGCCACTCCATCGAATTTTGTTGAATGTCCAGTTTAATATCCCTTGAACGTGAAATATCGGAGACCTTCCATTCCAGGCTGCTCTTGGAGCACTCCAACACACACGTGAATTCAGCGATCATGATTCATTCGAATAGGGCTGCTAAAGATGAGTTATGCAGCTCGCCGATGCAGCCGTACGTACAGAATACTCCGAGTATCGACATTCAGTGCACCAGTGGTGGCGTAGTGCAAGTCGCCGTGAGATCGGTATATTTTTACGAAGTTTAAACAGTGCCAGTTACCGCTTCTTGCCATTGTAAACTTGATGCGTGTTTATTCATCGATGTGTATTACTTGACGCGTTTTGGGTTGCTCTATATAAGCACCGCACAGCTAGTCTTGTTGCTATACCGACAAACTCCTATTGCAGCTCTGTGACATCAATAAGATGTTCGGGCACCTGGACCTTGGTTTGGCCCTCTTCGACCTCGAGTGCGAAGACTGGGAGCTCAAGTGTCCGGCGCCCACCGCCGGCATCTATTCGACGTACCGATTCCGGAACGTCAGCCAGCAGACACATATGCTGGCGAGGATCGGAGTGGCCAACGCGTGCCCCTAGCTGGTCTACATTTAGTGCACCCCGACGCCTACAGTAGATCGTACCTCGCGTATCGACGACCACGATATAGCCGTGCCGCCATCTAACGCACTCGCCCTCGTGGATTTGTGGGCGTGTAAGCAGCGGGAAACAGAACTGACTTTACTATTTCACGATTCAACATTTGAGAATTTTGTACTCACGCGCAACTGGCGCAGGTTTTCTTTTTACTACTGACAATATTTATTTTCTCCGTTTTCTCCAACTTTGGGTAGTCAGATGACCATTCGTGCAAGTTTAGCCACGAATTCGGCACATCTGAACGCCAGTATGGCCAAGGAGACAATTGTGTTCCTTTATGCGCGTGTTTGGGAACGCACTGCAGCATATAGAGCTGGGCCACGCGTACTTTTTGCTAATGGCATAAGCATACGCATGACTCTTCTAATGTAGACCCTTGCCTAGGTTGTGTTTGCTGGCTGTGTTCCGGGACGCTTGAGGTCTATACGCGATCGGTCTAAGTTCGTAATGTGATCACTGCAGTGTTGGGGCTGGCTGGTCCCAACGAGGCAGAAGAAGAAGAAGGCCGACGGAGACGTACGCGGCCGGCGGGGACATCGACCAGCCCGAACACGCGGGTTGGCGCGTAGCGCCGAAAGAAAAGCACACAACCGCACTCCACGGCTACCTAACACACACTCGTTTTATTTTACAGTCGCCTTGAATTCCCGGATGCCAGAGCGGCGCCCCCTGGCATCCTCACATGTGAATTCGAAACCGAAACTGAACACAACAACCATCCCCTCCTCGAAAAAAGCACACCTATACACTGGTTATATTTATACATGATCAATACAAAAGTATATACAAGGTATGTACGTTAGAACATATGAAAATTCAAAACACGGCACACCGAACTCACACTCTACAAGTCCTGAAAATGCACTGACAAACAAAAAAATGTACACAACTGTTCGGAACAAGAGTTCTACGTCACGTAGTCTTCGTACCGACGCGGCTTCTGCCGCTTCCGCTTAGGGCGGGCCCTTTTGGGTGTAGAATGAGGTGTCTCTGCACCTTGAGTGGAAGATTGTGAAGGCTCTGAACGAGCGTTAAAATTTTGGGTCTCATCAGAGCTCGCAGCATGAGCTCCGGAAGAATTTTGCGGGCCGGAGTCTGGTTCAACGGTCTTAGCCGTATCTGAAGGTTCGAAGTGAACCGTGTGACTTGGTGTACTTGAACCAGCGACACCGACTGGTAACTCCTCCCCCCTTGAAGAAGAAATGCCTGTACATGGAGGCCACAGGTAATAATCTGATGCGTAGTTGAAAGGCGTGGACGCAACGTGATGAGGAAGAGTTTTAGGTGTTGAAGGCGAATCCGTATGAAAAATAACAAGGCGCGAAGCATTCCAGATGTTACCATCACTTAAGCGGAAAGAAGTGGGGCTAACCTGGCCCAAGACTTTGTAAGGACCGCGATACTTGGGCCGCTTGCCTGGCACACGAACCTTGACTAAATCGCCAGTGCGAACTTGGGACTGCTTTGCACCTCGACGGGTGTCGACATACTTTTTCATTGCTTGTTGACGAGAAAAAATCCTGGTGCGGATTTGATCAGGAGAAGACACTGCTATGTTACGAGGCAAAGAGACTATGTCGAGAGCAACTCGCGGTTGCCTACCGTGGAGAAGTTGAGCAGGAGACACTCCAGTGGTGCCTTGTGGTGTGAACCTGTACGAAGCTAAACATTCCGTCAACACTTGCTTGAGGGGACGGTGCTCTAATTGGGCGATCTGGATATGTTCCTTCAGAACGCGATTAAAGCGCTTGATTTGCCCATTTGATTGGGGATAGAAAACTGATGACCTCAAGTGCTGAATTCCTCGTTGAGAAAGAAAAACCTCGAAATGTTGGGACTGAAACTGTGGACCATTGTCCGTAACTATGGCATCAGGAAAACCTTCCCGGCTGAAGATTGAAGACAGGAACTCAATGATGACCTCAGAAGTAACCGTATGTGTGAAACAAATTTCTGGCCATTTGGAATGGTAGTCAATGAGAGAAACAATGAACCGGGCATTTTGCGGAACATTATGCAAAGGACCGATGATGTCCATGCCGAGTTTTTGCCAAGGCCGATCAGGCCACTGAACTGGCTGCAACGGAGAAAATGCAGGTTTGGCAGACTTGTCAGCTGCCTGACATATATGGCAGTTGTAAACTGCATGCTCGACCTGCTTATCTAAGGCTGGCCACCAGTACCTGTCTCTGAGATTCTGTTTGGTGCGGACAATGCCTGGATGGGTTTCATGGGCAAGCTGTATCAGCTTGTTACGGAAAGAAGCAGGGGGAATCACGCGTTCATCGCGGAAAAGCAATTCCTCGACACAAGACAGTTCCTGTCGGACTGCGAAGTAAGGCAAGAATTCAGAAGCAAGAGCACCTTTGGAAGGCCATCCTTCAAGTAAATATTTCAGAACTTGAGACAAAGTGGAATCTGCAGCTGTAGCTGCCTGAAGCTCAGCTTTAGTAATGCAGGAAGTAACTAATGAAACAACTTCCTCATCCCACTCTTCAGTAACCGGTATCTGAAGAGGAAGGCGCGACAGTGCATCAGCAACCACGTTATTAGAACCTTTACAATATTGAACACTGAAATTATAATACATGAGTTTGGCACACCAACGGGAAATGCGAATGGGGCGGCGGCCTTCGGATCCTGCAGAAAGAAGAGCAACTAGTGCTTGGTGATCTGTACGTAATGTGAAGTGCCGGCCCCACAAGTAAACATGCCATTTCCCACAGGCAAAAAGACAAGCGAGAGCTTCACGCTCTCCTACTGAATATCTGCGTTCAGCAGGGGTCAATGTACGAGATGCAAAAGCAATAGTGAGCAGCTGATCATCTCTGAGTTGTTGAAACACTGCTCCTAGTCCAACATCGGACGCATCCGTCGTGATGACGATGGGAAGCTTCTCATTGAAAATACTAACAGCTGGCTTTGAGGCCAGTATTGACTTAACTTGAATGAAGCTCTGCTCAGCTTCAGCTGACCAGTTAAAAGGCTGTGCTTGACGAAGTAGAGTACGCAGTGGTTCAACAACATCAGCATAGTGAGGAACAAACTTGGCATAATAACCCACAAGACCTAAAAAAGATTGCAAGGTTTTAACATCAGTAGGCCGTGGGGCATTGACAATGGCCTGAACTTTAGATTCAACAGGTGTCAAGCCGCGGCAACTGACATTATGTCCTAGAAATTGTAACTCATTCACAGAAAAAATGCACTTGTTATTAAGTTTCATACCACATTCACTGATGCGGTTGAGAACAGTATGCAAATTAGCATCATGCTCTTCGCGAGTACGTCCCCACACTAAAATGTCATCCAAGTAACAAAGGGCGCCCTTACAACCCTTAAGAATAATTGACATCATTTTCTGAAACACTGCAGGGGCAGATGCAAGCCCAAAACACACGCGGCGAAACCGAAACAAGCCTTCGTGCGATACAAATGTGGTCAAGTCTCTACTGCACTCAGAAAGTTCCACTTGGTGATAAGCGGACGCGAGGTCCAGCTTGGAGAAACATACTGCTCCAGAGAGCTGATGAAGCAGTTCTTCAATGTGAGGAAGTGGAAACCCGTCTACGACGATTGCCTTGTTCGGTTCTCGTAAGTCGACGCATAGTCGAAGGGATCCATCTTTTTTTCTTGACGACGACCAGTGGAGAAACCCATTCGGAAGCAGAGACAGGCTCGATGATTCCGCTGGCTTGAAGGCGAGACAGTTCCGCAGAGACTTGCTCACGGAGAAGAAGAGGAATGCGGCGCAGCTTGGCACGCACAGGGCACACACCTGGTCGACGCATCACTTTATGCACAAAACCGCGCACACAACCCAGTTCACGGGTGAACAGGTGGTGGAATTCAGAAGGCGCGTTGGCCGGAAGATCATCTTGGACGTCGACTTGAGCACACGTCATAGACGCACCAATGATGTTGATGGACAAAGCCCTGATGGCATCACGTCCCAAAAGTGAGCTGCCATTGGCTGTTACATAAAAAGTAATGGAAGCAGTGCGACTGCGATAGGAAACCTGAGCTGTAAATTGACCTAAATTATCAATCGTTCCCTTGGAATATGTCTGTAGAACGACGTGTGAAGGCAAAAGCCGAATGTTGGAAAAATGACTATGGAAGTCAGCGGCACTGATTAAAGAGACTGAGGCACCAGTGTCCACGAGAAATGACAAGGGCACATGGCCCACTGAAACTATGATGCTGGGCTCGGGCGTAGTGTGGAGGCCATCCACATTTAAAACAGTGACCGTATTGGTTTGTGCAGTGCTCGAAGGAGCGGACGAAGAAACTGGTTCCGGAAGATTTGCTGGACGGGAATTGCATACGGACTGAAAATGTCCGATTTTTCCGCACGCAAGACAAGTGCGGTTTCTCGCGGGACACTGCGCGAAATTGGCTAAATGCCGAGCCGATCCACAACGAAAGCAATGCGTGGTTGCGCTTGGAGAAGATAATTGCGAACGCGAATTAGGAGCTCGGTGCTGTTCCTGAACACCCGAATTTGGCAGAATGGGGTCGCCATATTGTCGGCTTCCTCGCCCCCGCGACGCAGAGAGGTCGCCATGTTGGCCGCCACGGAAGGACTGTGCAGGCGGGCGTCCATGTTGGCCGCCGCGCCGAGACGAAGGTGAAGGGCCGCCATGTTGACGCGTCTCGTGAAACGAAGAGCCGCCGCCTTGGCCCCCGGCAGCAGAAAGTTGCTGCACTGAATGCAGAGCGAATTGCTCCAACTGGGAGCGAATAAGCTCGTCCTCTCGCGCAATCGAGAGGGCTTCGGATAATGAAATCGAGGAGCCCTTTTGAAGCATGCGGCAGCGGACGTTTTGCGAGGCTACACCGATGAAAAGCTGATGGCGGATCATATCGTCCTCGAGCGCGCCGAAGCCGCACGACGCGGCGAGCGTTCGAAGAGAAGTAATGAACTCGGCGACTGGCTCACCAGGCAATTGTCGCCTTTCTTGGAATTTCACGCGTGCGAGATAATCGCACGAAACATCTTTGAAATGCTCATCGAAAAGAGCAACAGCATCCTTGAAGGCATCGCCCGACGCTGGCGTCGGCGACGCGTTGGTGGCTTCCAAAGTATAGAAAAGCTTTAACCCGGCAGGGCCCAACGCGTTGAGCAGCAGGGCCTTGCGACGCTCGGGCTTGCTGGCGTCCTCCCCGACCGCGTCTGCGTAGGCTTGAAACACCAACTTCCAGTCCGCCCACGGAAGTGGCGGGTCTCCGGGCGAATGAAGAAATAGGGGAGGTGGAATGGGAGACGCCATTTCAAGCAATAAGAATGGAGAGGTGCAAACGAGAAGAAAATGACGCCAGTACACTATTTGAAGATGAAGGCAGAGGCGGCGTAGCTGAATGAAGAAATGAAGCGACGCAGCACGCAGTAGCCACCTTGCAGGGAATAAAGAGCGTCTAGGGTTAGCCGGGTAGGTCCATTAGAAGCAAGAAAAAGAACACGGAGAACGAAACGGGTTCTTACATGTCCTCGTCGCCATTGCAGGGTTGGGGCTGGCTGGTCCCAACGAGGCAGAAGAAGAAGAAGAAGGCCGACGGAGACGTACGCGGCCGGCGGGGACATCGACCAGCCCGAACACGCGGGTTGGCGCGTAGCGCCGAAAGAAAAGCACACAACCGCACTCCACGGCTACCTAACACACACTCGTTTTATTTTACAGTCGCCTTGAATTCCCGGATGCCAGAGCGGCGCCCCCTGGCATCCTCACATGTCAATTCGAAACCGAAACTGAACACAACAATCACACGTAATAATATTTGTACGCATTTTTATTTCAGAGAGGGCTGAGTTTTGTAACAAAGATCGTCATCGTGTTGCTTCTTCTAGCGCCGATGAGATATCCTTCGAATAAATATACGCGTTTAAAGCCGATAGTCTCAATATGCCTTTAATCGAGAATCAGTCTGCGTAGAGCACAACCTTCGTCATATGTTTTCATTTTAGAAGGTAAATCATTGTCCCAAACGAGCAGTCAAATGAACAGTTGAGAAGGGCGATCACTTTGAAAATGTTCAATAGCAAGACTGGAGGTGACCAGCCTTCGGGAGCCCCATGTCACCCAATTAGGTTTTGCAAGTCTGCAAATAAATCCTACATTTTCTAACTATTCAGCCTTATGTACCCCTTAATCTCTTTGATAACGCCTGTTGGATGCGAGATACGTGTTCCGAACATAATAATAATGAGAACTAACCGGCAATGAGGAATGTGTAGGGGTGTTACTGTAGACGTAATTGTAGTGCGAATGTGAGGAAATGTAGATTAAACGAAAACTTGTCACCTGTGGGAACCGAACTGGCAACCTTCGAGCAGCGCAGGTTCGAATAATGACGACTGTCACTTATCTATTTCATTGGCTAATAATCTTGTTATTCTCTGACGATGGCTCATTCCCACTACCTGTGATAGCAAAAAGTGAGTGGATATTGAAGGAAAACTAATAATAAAGTAAAATTTCACCACCACAAAAACACCACGCTTACCACGACACAGTGCTCGGTAAGCGACAAAAACTAGCGTGCCTAGATGCGCGCATCGGGCATTGAGTCCCTCTAGAGAAAACGCGCGAAAACATAATGCGTGTGGACACACCCTGAGATTCCCGCACCGAACAACGGGACGTCATAAATTTTGAAGGCATCTGCAGGGTCCTACTTGGCTTCTAATTGATGTAGATGAACTGCATTGTCATCTGTGAGTGCCATATACATAGCCAATGTCGTTAAAATATGAGAATTGAATTTCAAAAATGTTTGACGCCACGCGTGCATGTTCCGGCACGAAATTTTAAAAAATTAAAAATGAGCCCGATGTAACCCAATTAGGTTTTGCAAGTCTGCAAATGAATACTGCATTTTGTAACTATTCAGCCTTATGTACCTCAATCTCTATAATGTTCTGAGCCGAAAGGGGAATTATGACAATAGTGACAAAAGTGAAACATATGATAATAGAGTTCTCTAAAGGCAGTTTGTTAATCTGACCCAAGTCTTTCTTTCTCTTTAGTGTCGCATTGACAGCGGGGCTGTTCAAGCCGACCTTTAGTTCGCGCGAAACGAGGGAGAAACTATCGTTATCACGAAGCTGCGTGCGCTCCCTTCGTGGTCGTCTTCATCTGCTTTGCTCTAGAAACACGTGCACCGATTTGCACGGCGTGAGATGCGATCACTCTGTTGGACGAGAAAACGATTACGAGATAAAGGAATTGAAACAAGAAAAGGTCACTAATATAGAAAGCTTAGTTAGGTCTTAATACCAATAAGTGTGCTATTCTGGTTTTCCGGTTATTATTCCGGTGAGAATATCTCTGACTTACACGCTGAAGGATATCCCGGAAGTGGCATCATTAAAATACCTCGGAGTCATATATAACGAAAAACCAAACTGGCAAGCTCATATTGTAACGGATATAACAACCTCACAACCAGGACGTCCTATTTACAAGGTTTAATAAGGGCGAACTTGTGCCCAAGCCAAAAGAACTACACAGTAGCTGGGAGAAAGCAGCGAACGCTCGTCGTCCTCTTCTTCTCTTCTTCTTCCTTGGCCGCTGCTCGGTAGCAGCTCGTGCACAGGCTGGGCCGGCTCGTGCCTTCCGGCGGGCTTCATGAGTCGTAGCGATGCCGTCAGCGTTCCTCTTTTAACAACGTCTGCGTTGTACTGCGCCTTAACAATTCCTCGTGGCATTATCCCCCCTCTCAAGCGGCATCGCCCCGATGCTTGCGATGAGGCTGTTCAGTACTTTTTTTTTTTTCTTTGTGTGTACAAGTTTGTAAAAATGAGGTTGCAGTACGTCAAGGGATTGGGGTGGCTAGGTTTGGAATCGGTCGTAGTACGGTTTCATCCGTACAATGTGTACACGCTCCGTGGGATTGCGTCGCCTCGAATGCAGGTGGCCTGCAGGCTTGACTTCGTAGACGAGGTCATTGTGTCGCTGTACTATCTCGTAGGGGCCAAAATACCGGGAAATGAGTTTTTCGGAGAGGCCTCGTCGTCGTACTGGAGTCCATATCCACACTTTGTCGCCAACGTCATATCGCGTGTCAAGTCTTCCTCGGTTGTAGCGGTCGGCATCGATGCGGTGTTGGTGGCGTATTCGGTATCTTGCTAACTGGCGGGCTTCTTCCGCTCTTTGTAGAAAGTCGTCAAGATCGGGGGGGTAGTCATCTTGGTCTATTGGTAACATAGCATCCAGTGTTGTGGTAACAGCACGACCGTAAACTAGTTCAAATGGGGTGATTTTGGTGGTCTCTTGCACAGCCGTATTGTAGGCGAAAGTGACGTATGGTAAAATTTCGTCCCACTTTTTGTGCTCGACATCCACATACATGGATATCATGTCCGCTAGAGTTCTGTTAAGGCGTTCGGTCAGGCCATTGCATTGAGGATGATATGCAGTGGTTTTCCTATGAACAGTGTGAGTCATGTTGAGCAGGCACTTCAAAAGTTGCGCCGTGAAAGCCGTTCCGCGATCTGTGATTACAACCGTTGGAGCGCCATGTCGCAGGACTATTTTGTGTACGAAGAATTGGGCCACTTCTGCTGCCGTTCCTCGTTCCAAAGAGTCTGTTTCGGCGTATCTAGTTAAATAATCAGTGGCCACAACGATCCATTTCTTGCCGAGTAAAGATGTCGGGAAGGGTCCAAGGAGGTCCATTCCAACTTGGCGGAAAGGCGCTTTCGGTGGATCTATAGGTTGTAGAAGGCCCGCTGGTTTAGAACTTGGTGTTTTTCGTCTTTGGCACTCGCGGCATGTTTTGACGTAGTGTTGCACTGAAGCTAGTAGCTTGGGCCAATAATAATGGAGACTGATCCTTGCAAGCGTTCGCGTCACACCCAAATGTCCAGATGTGGGCTCATCGTGACACGCTCGAAGTATTTCTTGTCGCATAGTTGCTGGAACGACAAGCAGGAACTTTTCGCGGTTGGGCTTGAAGTTTCTCTTATAGAGAACGTTTCCTCGGAGGCAGAACGATGCGAGGCTTCGAGAAAATATACGGGGTACTTGTACGTCAATTCCTTGCAGGTGTTCGATAAGCGGGAGTAATTCTTTGTCTGTACGTTGGAATTCGGCTATTTGAGTGGTCTCGACAATTCCTACGAACGGAAAGTCGTCTTCTTCTGAGAGTGGTGTGTCTGTAGGAGCCCGTGACAAACAGTCGGCATCGGTATGTTTTTTGCCAGATCGGTATACCACGCTTATATCGTATTCTTGCAGTCTGAGGCTCCACCTTGCTAGTCGTCCGGATGGTTCCTTGATGTTCGCCAGCCAGCAAAGCGCATGGTGATCGCTGACTGCCTTGAATGGTCTACCATATAGGTACGGCCGAAATTTACTGATGGCCCAGATGACGGCAAGGCATTCTTTTTCCGTGGCCGAATAGTTTGTCTCTGCTTTTGTTAGAGTCCGACTGGCATAAGCTATCACTTTTTCTTCACCTTTCTGCCACTGTATTAGAACGCATCCAAGGCCGATGTTACTGGCATCTGTATGTATTTCCGTGTCGGCTGTCTCATCAAAGTGAGAAAGAATCGGGGGGTTTTCTAACCTCTTTCTCAATTCGTTGAAGGCGCTTTGTTGCTCGTTTTGCCACTGGAAAGGCACATCTTCTCTCGTAAGTCTCGTTAAGGGTTCTGCGATCTTTGAAAAATTTCTCACAAATCGTCTATAGTACGCACATAGACCTAAAAATCTCCGTACTGACTTTTTGTCTGTTGGCACCGGAAACCTTGCGACGGCGGCCGTCTTATCAGGATCAGGGCGAACACCTTGGGCGCTGACGACATGCCCAAGAAAACGAAGCTCTTCGAAACCTAATCGGCACTTCTCTGGCTTGATTGTCAAATCTGCCGAACGGATTGCCTCTAACACTGACCGAAGGCGCTTGATGTGCTCCTCAAATGTAGCCGCGAAGATGACCACGTCGTCTAGGTACACTAGGCAACACTGCCACTTCAATCCGGAAAGCACAGTGTCCATCATGCGTTGGAACGTTGCCGGCGCACAACAGAGACCAAACGGGAGAGCCTTAAATTCATAAAGTCCGTCCGGGGTAACAAAAGCAGTCTTTTCGCGATCACGTTCATCAACCTCGATTTGCCAGTATCCACTTTTCAGATCTAGTGATGAGAAGAACTTGGCACACCGAAGTCGATCTAACGTGTCGTCGATGCGTGGAAGGGGATATACATCCCGTTTAGTCACAGCATTCAGTTTCCTGTAGTCGACACAAAACCGTAGCGTGTTATCCTTCTTCTTGACAAGCACCACGGGAGATGACCACGGGCTGTTAGAAGGCTGGATAACATCATCTTCAAGCATTTCTCGTACCTGCTTCTTGATGACTTCCCTTTCCTTAGGGGAAACACGATACGGGTGCCGGCATACCGGCCTGGTTGTCTCGTCCGTTATGATCCTGTGTTTTGTAATGCTCGTGCGCCGTACCTTTGAACTGTTGGAGAAACAGCTGCCAAATTCCCGCACGAGGTCGTATAGCTGTTGACGTTGAATCTCTGAAAGATTAGGATTTACGTATATTGTGTCGCAGGCATCAGATGGAAGTTTCACATTCGGTGACGTCGTTTCAAGACTGCATATTTCTGTCACTTCACAGAACTCATGAAGAAACGCTATTGCCGTCCCTTTTGCGATGTGCTGGAATTCGTTACCGAAATTCGTCAAGAGGATGTCTGTGCACCCGTTTCGCAGCTGGATAATCCCTCGTGCCACACAAACGCCTCTTTTCAAGAAAACATCCACGTTGCTCTCCGCCACACCCTCGTAGTCGCTGAATGTATCATTATTCACGAGGACCATTATACTGCTCCGTGGCGGTACAGTCACATCATCGTCGACGACGCGCAGTGGAGTGGTACATCGTTCATCTGATCGTGCTACCTTTAAAGCTTGCTCCGTCGAAAAGGACACGCTCGACCTCTGTAAATTGATAATCGCACCATTAGCTTGTAGGAAATCCATTCCCAGTATCACTTCCCTCGAGCACACAGGCAGGACGACAAAGTCACCGACGTAAGTGAAGCCCCGTATCATGACCCTTGCGGTACATCGGCCGGAAGGGGTTATGAGGTGACCACCTGCAGTACGTACTTGAGGTCCACCCCATTCGGTCAGAACTTTCCTGAGTCGCTTCGCTAATTCGTAACTTATCACAGAATAATCCGCACCAGTATCGATCAAAGCATTGAGCTCTAGTCCGTCAATCACCAACGGCAAGTCTGAAGTAATTTTCTCTGTACTGCACTCCTTTACCTGGAAACAGTCGTCGTTATCAGGCTCGTACCGCAGTGGAGGATCTTCATATCCCAAGTCGCCAGCGGCCTCGCCTCCACAGGTCGCCCTCTTCAGTTTCCCGGATTTGGGCTAGGCGAACGCTGCCTAGACGTGCTTGGGAAGGGACGTGGGCTAGACGAGCGGTAGCGCATAGGGGATGGTGAGCGTGGTTGATGACGACGAGGCGGGTCAAATTCCCGACGTGAGCATAGGTATTCTTCAATCTCGGAAGGTCTTTCGCCGTTTCGCGGACACGGTGCATTGATGGCGAATCCCCTAAGACCAGCTTGACGATATCGGCAGAATCGGTACAGGTGGCCAGCCTCTCCACAGTGGAAACACAAGGGCCTACGTGTGGCATCTCGCCACACATCGCTCTTCCGTGGCATCATCTCTCTCGCACGAGGTGGAGTGCGTGTTGCCTCTACGATTTCAGGCGGGCTGCGCATTGTCTGCACATAAGTACTTGGTGTCTCGATCGGCGAACAGTGCAGAGTAGGTCGCCTGAGCACCTCGGAGTACGTTACCGCCCGTCGTGTCGCTGGCACATCACTCCGCGGCTCCCGCATGGCCTGTCGAATTTCTTCTCGGACAACTTCAGCAAGAGACAGCTCGGGGGTGACATCAGGTGACTGCAGTTTCCTTAATTCCTCCCTGACAACAGACCGGACGAGCTCCCGCAATGTGTCAAGATTATCCACGACGCCTGCTGAGTAGACTCCTGCGGATGCACCGGCTACGTCGCGGTTGTACTGTCGGGCTCTCTGCTGAAGCGTCGTTTCGATGGTTGTTGCTTCCGACCGAAACTCAGCAACAGTACGGGGCGGATTGCGGATGAGTCCCGCGAACAATTCTTGCTTTACCCCGTGCATGAGGTGGCGCACCTTCTTGTCTTCCGTCATGCCAGGATCAGCTCGCTTGAAAAGGCGGGACATGTCTTCGATGTACATCGCGACAGTTTCGTTCGTTCGTTGAATCCGTGTGCGGAGAGCTGCTTCCGCCTTTTCCCGGCGATCACTGTTGGCGAACGTACTCAGTAGCTGCCGCCGAAACTCTTGCCACGACGTCAGAGATGCCTCGTGGTTTTCGTACCACACTCGTGCAGAGTCTTCCAACGCAATGTAGACGTTACGCAGCTTGCCTTCCTCGTTCCACTGATTTAGATTTCCCACTCTCTCGAAATGCTCTAACCAGTCTTCGGCGTCCTCGTATGGGTCACCATGAAACACCTTTGGAATGACCGGTTGGCTTACGATGAGTTGTGCCGGCGTAACTTGGCTCGTCATGGTGGTGGCGGCGCTTGTCTCCGTCACCGATGCCCTTGATACAGAAGGGAGTGGCCCAAATTCTGGCAACTCTCCTCGGATACGGCGGCTGACTCGTTGGTGCACCGGTGTAAGCTCCACTGGTTGCGGCTGGTCAGTGCTTGGACTTCGCTCTTGCGTGGGGCTCGGAATCATGTACCCCGCACCTCCACCAGAAAATGTAACGGATATAACAACCTCACAACCAGGACGTCCTATTTACAAGGTTTAATAAGGGCGAACTTGTGCCCAAGCCAAAAGAACTACACAGTAGCTGGGAGAAAGCTGTTGTTGTTGTTGTTGTTGTTGCCCCTTCGCACTGGCACATACCCACTATGGGGGATTGGCCATGAAATCTAGAAGTAGCCTATATGAGATCTACTAAAAGGTTTATCCTAAATGAAAAACTAATGATATAATAGAAAAGAATAATTAACTAGAAAAAGAATATTAAACTAAACAAATAATTGAAGATTGAATCAAGAAGAGTAAAGGTGAGGTAATACTACAGTGTAAGACAGAAATTTTGAGTAGACCAGACAATCGAGCTTATCTCACCCGGTCACAATCAAATGAATATGCAAATTTCATTCAAAATTAGACAAGTGTCGTCAGAAATATATTTAAGCAGGCATCATTATGACATGCGCTTTGATTCTCGAATGAAATTGCATACAGCATCGAATACGCTCCTGTGGCAATGTCCCAAGCTAAAGGCACCGAAACTTAGAACATTATCTGCAGTTAAATTTAATCCTACTGCGTGAAACGGAACAATTAAAAGTCTTTTCCTAATTAATGAATAGTTTTTACATGTTATAAAGTAATGCTCTATTGTTTCCGTTTCTTCACAAAATGGACACAGGGGGGATATCGCCAGACCAGCTCTGTGCAAGTAAAAGTTTAATGGAGGGACACGACATCGAAATTTGGTTAAAATAACTTCTAACTTTTTAGATTGACTCCACTGAGGTTTCCAGGGATATGTAAGGTGCTGATAGTCCGTATATTTAGTAATATTTTCCATCATATCCGTATAAATAGCCAATTTTCTATATCTGATCGACACTATGTGTTCCGATTCTGGTAGTACCGAGATCACAGGGCCATCAAGTGTGGCTCGAGATAGTGAATCGGCCATTTCATTCAACCGTATGCCACAGTGTCCCGGGACCCAGACTAACTTCAGGAACTTCACATGAGGTGGAACTAATGTTTGTAATGTCGCTAGAGCTCTTGATTGTTCTGAAGCTGTGAGAGTAGTACACAGCGAAAGAGAATCAGTAATTATCATTGCACTCTCTTCGTTTGAAGGAAGTTTTCGTAGCGCTAAAATAATAGCCAAGAGCTCAGCTTCGAAAACCGGAGTGAAGTCTGGTAGTCTTACCGAGAATGACCAACCGAGGTAATCTGAGACGATTCCTACTGCTGCCTTTTCTTTATTCACAGAAGCGTCTGTGGCTATTATGTTCTTTATTTCCGCATGAGCTATGTAATCTTCTAACCTGTCATTTAAGTAACTCGAAGATTGAAACTTAGATAGTGGGGGAAAAATTTCATCACATTCTATCGTAATATTGTGATTTAATGCTTTGGTTCCAATTACCGATCTGATATCCACCTTTATGCTTTCCAGTTTCTTTTGTACAAAAATAATCTGGGGAGTACGAAAGCGTGGCCAGTGAGCGAGGAAGAAGGCGTCGGGTTCACTAATAAAGGCATATGCAGACCGTCTCGCTGATAAGCCGTAAAATTTCAAGTATGTTTGTACAGTTAGGATACGGAATCGGCAAAGAATAGTTGGTATGCGAGCTTCCTGATATAGTACATTAATAGCGACATACCTGGGGAGTCGCAAACACAAACGTAACGCTTCTCGCTCTAATAGAACTAACGGTTTAATTTTGTACGTAGGGCCACCCGAAAATAATATACACCCAAATTCTAGTATTGGGCGCATGTACATTTTATATATCATTAATAAGGTGTGTCTACGTAACCCATATTTTCTGTTGCTCAACCTTCGCAATAAGCCTGATGCTCGTTGTGCCTTTGCCACGATATAGTCTATGTGAGGGCTCCAGTTAAGTTTCTCGTTATAAATAATGCCCAAATATTTGATAGACTCTACTTGTGGAATCGGTTCCTGATTATAAAGTACTGAAATTTGAATAGAATCTGCTATAGGGAACACCAGGAGCGCACTTTTACTGATGTTTAGAGACAATGAAATTGAATGCAGCCAAATTTCAAGAGAATACATGTACTTTTGCAATTTTTGATGCAAAGAATAAATGTCACTGTCTGCAACGAAAAATGCAATGTCGTCTGCATAAATGTAGACAGTGATATCTCGTTCAATGGGAATTGAGCTCATCAACACATTGAATAACAGCGGAGATAGGACCGCCCCTTGAGGTACTCCACGTTGCTGTTTGAATTTAGATGAGTGACATCCATCCTTTGCACAATAAAATTCTCTCGATTTTAGAAACTCTGCTACCCAATCAACAATATATCGCGGAAAGTCACATTCGTGTAACGAGTTCAATAAAATTGAGTGCTCAACGCTATCATAAGCTTTAGCTATGTCTAGTGTTACTAGTACCGCGTATTGTCGTCTTTTTCGGGCAAGCTGTATTCGGCTCTCTAAGTCGGCATGAGCACACCAAATTGAGCATTCGCTACGAAAACCTATTTGAAATGGTTTCAATATTAGCTTGTTAGCCATCCAAACTTTTATTCTATTATTGAGAACTCTCTCTATAATTTTGATCAGGTGAGATGTTAGAGAGATTGGTCTGATGTTGTCAATGTTAAAACCTGACCCTTGTTTTTTTAATATGGGAATCACTCTAGCTATTTTCCAGTCATGTGGTATCCAGGCATTGCTTAAGGAATAGTTTATAAGGTTGAGGACGTCGCCGGGTGATATCTGGAATAAAATTTTAATCATAGGAACTGTTATACCGTCAGGACCAGGAGCCGAAGAGGGTAAGTTTCTAATTACGCTTGACATTTCGGACAATGTCACTTTTTCGTAGTCAGTCTTTATAGAGGACTTTTGCCAGTTGATTGTCAAAGTCGACGAAAATCTGTTAGCTAGACCTCTTCCGATTGTCTCCAACGAATTAGTCATTTCTTCCGTCGATAACCTGTCATAATCAGAGTTAGCTAGAGACGGCAGAATTTTGCGCGATCTCATATATCGGAATAACGCTTTCTTATTTCTAGGTTTGGAAAGAAAGTCGAAATGTTTTTTGTCATAGTCTTCTTTAGCTTTAGCCACGGTGCGCTTAAATGTAGCAGCAATAAACTTGTAATCTGCCCAATTTTTGGGGGACTGATTATGAATTAGCTGCTTCCAAGCTGCTTGTCGTCGTCTATGATCACGAGAGCACTCAGAATTCCACCACTGGCTACAAGGCTTTCTCGTATCAGACTCAATAGAAAATTCTGCTTTTTTGAACGTTCTTTTAATTACCGCACTTAATTTCATGGCTTTATTTTCATCGTTGTCTTCAGTGGGAGTAGTCAAAGCAACTTCTAGGTCATTTTTAAATTTGGAATAATTGATAAAGGTTCGAGCTTGGGAGCAAGATGGAATAATGGGGCAAGAAATTTCAAACAGTACTGGTAAATGGTCACTGTTGGTGGCGCAGTCTAGAGTAGTCCAAGATACGCTAGAAATACCCGAGCTTATAAAACTCAAATCTAAGGCAGAGCGGGATCGGTCTCGGATAAATGTGGGAGTTCTAGCGTTGAGGCATGATAAATTATGGTCTATAGACCAGTCCCACAAGCGTTGTCCACATTGATCAGTCCTAAAACCCCAACTAGTGTGGTGAGAATTAAAATCTCCAACCATAATTTTTTCTGTGCACCACGAATTAACAGCCATGTCTAAACATCGCGTGTCTTGTACACCCAGAGGAAAGTAAAGATTTACTAGAGAGAAGGGAGAGCATCCAGGCAAGGTGATGTCTAAGGCGAAAATTTCACATTCGGGGGATATACGTTTGTACGAAGTTTTGATCTTTGAACTAATTTTATTATTGTGTCGGTGTCGTACCCAATGAAGTGGGAGAAAGCAGCGAACGCTCGTCGTCCTCTTCTTCTCTTCTTCTTCCTTGGCCGCTGCTCGGTAGCAGCTCGTGCACAGGCTGGGCCGGCTCGTGCCTTCCGGCGGGCTTCATGAGTCGTAGCGATGCCGTCAGCGTTCCTCTTTTAACAACGTCTGCGTTGTACTGCGCCTTAACAATTCCTCGTGGCAATATTAATAATATCACAACAAACGGAGCATTGGCAATGGATGTATTGCGCAGGCTGAGCAACCGCAGATCGGGTATGAGAAGAAACGCACTTTTGATGATCTACAAAACGTACGTGCTACCGGTAATGAAATGCGGCTGTGTTCTTTTTTTCCGGTGTGCCAGCATACCAGCTTCGGCCACTAGTCCTATTAGAGCGAGAGGCTTTACGGCTGTGCTTAGGCTTTCCAGAATATGTGGCGAATGCAGCATTATACCTGGAAGCGAGAACACCACCCCTGTTAAACCGATTTAACCTACTTATGGTGCAGACTTTTTTTACAGTTGTATGAAACACTGTCTAATTGTACTCAAATAATTTTCGTCTCCCATCCCGATACATTTTTCTTCGAGCACGGGCCTAGATTCCGCAAGCCACAAATCATATTTGCACAAACATTACCCTATTCCCTGAATGTACAAATTCGTGATGTGTGTCCTTTGACCATGGAACGTAAATTCATAGACATTGTCTCCCACGATATTTTTCCGAACCACGCGAATTTTTACCTCACAGAATTTTAAATGAACTATTAGAAGAGCTTCTAGATAATCTGTTAACGAAAGTGGTCATTGCAACAGATGCATCGCAAACTGAGGAAAAAGCTGGCATAGGAATATTCTCCCCTTAACTTGACTGGTCTTTTCCGTTACCTCTGCTGGATTTTATCCCAATTTTTATAGCTCAATTTATGGCCATCATACTAGCTCTTCAAAAGTTACCTATAGTTTAAATACAGTATAGTAGCAATCATCACTGAATCATTATATGAGTGTTCTTCTCTGTCTGCATCTAGTGAAACGCCTCTTCTAAAGCTTTTCAGAATACTAGTTCCCACGCACCTACAATGTCTCCACTTAATTTGAGTACCAGGACACAAGGGTTTGTTTTTAAGTGGAAGCGCTGATTCTTTAGCAAAGGTGGCGCTTTTGAAGCCAATCATTCCGGTTTTCCCACTGACAACATACATTAGAATTGCACGATTCCGCACCTTAACTTTCAAAAAATGCTTATCAGACCCTGTATCGAACGCTTCTTCAGAATATAAGCACCTATTATTTCCCTGGAACAGTGAGTTATCGCGGTCGAGAATAATGGAAGTGGCCATAACCAAACTTCGCTGCCGGGTTACCTCCCTCAACCTGCATAGAGCAAGTCAAGCGTTGTCTCCTCTGTGTATATTCCGTAAGAAGGAGGAAACAATCAGTCATTACTTTCTATCCTGTTGCCGGTATACGTCATTGAGAAGTAGATTTATAGTACCATCTCTTTGAAACTTGGGTCTGGAAATATCCGAATCAGTTGTTCTATCATTCGGCGCCTCTACTCTGGGCTACAGTCACAGGGATGTTTACTACGCCATAGAGGAATTTATCAGTCAGACTAAAAGAATGTAGAACTAAATTCTTCATTCTTTTAAACATTTAAATATCATTCTTCAGTAATTATTTGTTGTGTAACCTATCGTCAGCATATACGAGTAGAATTGTGAAGAAAAAAAATTTCACCTGACACTCGGTCAGTCCCCTGCATTGGGTAAGAGCCATGATAAGGAGGAG
>WOVY01007885.1:0-30168 GCA_013436015.1 Rhipicephalus annulatus | reverse complement strand
AGAAGTGCCCATAGCAGGTATAACGTGCACGGTGGCGACGGGCAGCCGGGGAGCCGGCGGGCAACTAGCGTTTCACGCTCTCTCTGGCGTGGCTTTATCAATAGTCTAGGTGGTGTTGCTTTTAGTCGCCACTTTTTGTCACCTAACTGCGTGAATCGACGCATAATTGCGATACGTAATTTAAATTTTTTAAGGTTATGCTGCGCGTTGACTACCCGATTTCGCGCACATTATTTTTCGAGCAGACTCTCGCAACCTTGGTTATCCTTACAGTTGCACTGTGAATTTTGATTGCAATGAAGCACTCCAGTCAGAGAGGTTCTATAGTGCATTATGCGAGAGCAAGCGAGGTATTTATTGTTGAGAATGTTCAGTTGGCCTCTATTGAAAATGCACCTTAGACCAGGCTAGACCTAATGAAATACACATAGCTTGTGCGCTGTTTATATGCCCTAAAAACCTAAACGCGCCTAAAAACACGTACTTTTGGGACTTGTTTCCGTAAATTTTGTCGCTATGTTATCTGAAAATATAGCGTGGTGAAAAAATGATAATTGATGAGGGGGTTTAACGTCCCAAAATCGCCTTATCATTATGAGAGACGCCATAGCGGGGGGCTTCGGCGTTTTTGAGAATGCCACTTTTCGTTTGATTCTGAGGCGCAACCGCAAAAGCTTGTTTTGTTCTAAAAACACAGCAACAATAGCAAATCTCGCCATAACATTCTTCCAACCATGCGATGTCATTGATCACACGGAAACACTGCAAGCACTTTTGAACCTTCATCCAAGCTACCACTGGGGCTATTACCTTACATTTTATGAGTTGAATCAGCTTGTTGCAAACCACAAATAAGTCGTGGGGTTTTGCTGAGACCATTCTCCTAAATAGGGAGAGTCTTTTTTGCATGTGGACTTTAACGCTAAAACACATGTCCTGGCTTAAACAGTCATCCGATATCTAAAGACTGAAGCTTCTTGTACGCAAAGTCTGTTGTTAACTTGAGGCCACTCGAATTATCTCAAAAACTCTTGAGCACGTTGATGGTCCTTACAACATCATTAACTGTGCAAAAACATATGCGCAAGAAAAAAACGAACAACTCAAGCGAAATTACTAACTCGCTAAACAGCCTGCTTTTCAAAGAGGATTTTACGTTTGTAGTCGTTCTTGCCCTCAAGCTTTATTATATGTCACATACTGGGAATTGTGTCAAGCTGTCCCTGCTAGCTGTTCTGCAACTTTTCTGTGGACGCAGCTGAGAAAAATTCACTGACAAAGAGAGCCATGACAGATGCGATGTAAATTTCTGCCTTTCGCAGATATAAATCTTTACCCATGCGTAACACCGTTGTCCGCAGTAGAAACTTGAGGGAATGTCTTGAGGAGGACAATGTGGTGAATCTGAAATGCGTGACTTCGGATGCTCTCGTGTGGGGCAGTGGCTTTATATCAGCATAACATGTCAAATATTCAGTTGCAACAATAATCTATTTTTTTCGAGGGTAAGACAAAGGAAAAAAGGTCCAAAGAGGTCCATCCGAACCTAATCAAACAGCGTGCGCGGTGGGTCGATATGTTGTAGGAGGCCAGCAGGCTTTAAAGTTGGTGACACGAGAGACTGACATTTGCGCCATCTTTTCACATAGCGCTTGACACAAGCGACACAAGCTCCCAGTTTAGGCCAGAATTATAGCTGTTTGCATTCGTTCTAGCGTCCGTGAATAGCCCAGATAGCCAAATGTCGGCTCGTTGTGGCAGGATAATAGGATGTCATTTGATGGGCCTTGAGGGATCACCAGTAGATGAGATCTGCTGCTGACACCAGCGTTTAGTTTGTGTATTACGCTGCTCATAAGCAAATGACAGCAAATTATGTGAAATTCGACGAGGAATCGATGTCGTGCTGCGTTCTAAATGACCGCTGGTGGGCCTTAACTTGGGAACCATACGTTTTCTTCTGATGAAGTCCACCCCTCTTAGAGTCCCCATGAAGGCACCGTTGGCTTCGACAGGTGTACAGTCGGGCTCAAGAGGGGTCTCGCGATAGCGTGTAGGCGTGTAGACATCGAACTCCTGAAGTTGAAGACTCCATTGTGGCATTCGCCTGGAAGGTGTTGGAGATTAGCCAACCAAGATAAGTGTAATGATCAGTCACTTTTTTAAATGAGCACCCGTACAGATAAGGCCAGAACTTCACAACTGTCCATATATCACAAGACATTTATTCTTTGACGTCGAATGGTTGGTCTCAGTGCACGGCTCACGAAGGCAATAACTCGTTTGGTACCATCTTGTGTTCGGATCAATACAGCTTCGAGAACAATTATTTAGTACGTACTTATTTGTCAGCGTCCTCATCAAAATTACCAAGCACGGGAAGAAAAGAGAATTATTGTAGCATTTCCACTAAGGCAGTCGACCGTTCGTCAGTATACAGAAATGAAGAAATGGTGTTGTCATGCTTAAGTCTGAAGGGTCTGATCTAAAGTTTCAATAAACTAGCAATAATATGCACACAAACCAAGAATAACACGCCTTTCTTGTTTGTTGCAGCTAGAAAATCGAAGTGGCTCCACAATCTATGCGAAATTTTCAAAAAAGTGGCAATATTATGCGCACAAACCAAGAAATACTAGACGTTTCTTGTTTGCTGGAGCTGGGAACTTCGACGATTGCGGCAGTCTTCTCAGGGTCCAGCCGTACACCAGCAGCGTTCACAACATGACCGAGAAACCTTAGTTCTTGATAGTCCAAATGAAACTTCTCAGGCTTGAGGGTGAGGTCAGCCAATCGAATAGCTCTGAAAATACTCTGGAGGTTTTTATTCATTGATATGTGGAGTTTAACGTCCCAAAAACCACCATACAAATATGAGAGACGCCGTAGTGGAGGACTGTGGAAATTTCGACCATTTGGGATTCCTCAACGTGCACCTAAATCTGAGCACACGGGCCTACAACACTTAGCCTTCATCGGAATTGCAGCCGCTGCAGTCAGGATTTGATTCCATGACCTGCGGGTCAGCAGCTGAGTACCTTAGCCACTAGAGCACCGTGGCGGGACGCACTCGCGCAATGTGTTCGCCAAACCTTTCCGAAAAGAAACCACCTCATCTAGGTAGACGAAACAACTTTTCCACTTGAGGTCAGCGAGAATGTTATCCATCATTCGCTGGAAAGCGTTTGGAGTGGAACAGAGGCCCAAAGGGAGCACTCGAAATTCATACAGACCATCCAGAGTTACAAAAGCTGTTTTTTCGTGGTCCCGTTCATTGACTTCAATTTGTCAATAACCACTTTTGAGGTTAATCACGGAAACGTATTTTGCTCACCTCAGCCTGTGTTGAGAATTTTCTGCTCGATGCTACAGGTACATGTCTTTTTCGTGACGGTATTCAGCTTCCTATATTCAACACAAAAGTAAAGTTTACCACCCTTAATATTCGCTAGGGCGACCGGCGATGACCATGGGCTGCTTGAGGGCTGTATTACGCTGACTGAAGCTTCCTTTCACCTGCATTTGAATTACGCTTCGTTCGGTTGGTTAAAGCAGTAACTTTGTTGCTGCAAAGGGTGCGCGTCATCGAAGGTGATGAGGCGGTGATTTGTAATGAATTTCTAATTAATTTTCGATAAACATTCAAAGCTGGTGTGAAACTTTAGCGACAGGTCATGCAGCCTTTGTATACTTTAGTCAGAAAGTGTTAGATTTATGTCAATGCCATGGAGAGGTGCTTCAGGCTTTTCACTTGCCTCAGAAGCAAAACACTTGGCTTCATTGGTTACCCAATCAAGATAGTTGATGACAATATACAAAATTTTTTAGACACGGAATCAATCAACAGCACTTTTACTTAGGCGAATTAGTAAGTACTCGGATAGGCTTCAGCGCGAATATAAAGAAGGCAAACGAGACACACAGTGCTCGTCTGTGTTCTATGTGTCTCCTTTACTTTCGTCAAATTTGCGCTGGTGCCTATCCAAAAAGGGATCAAACCTTCCGAATATCACCAGTTGATGCCCCAAAACAAGCAAGCAAGCTTCTACTTTCCTGAAAATTCATTACGTTTCAATAGGTGGTATATTCAACACACAAATGCCACGCAGACCTCTCTTGTCTAACAATACTACGCCTACCAAGCCGTTATCAGCAATCCTAAAATGAATGTTTATCCAACATACTACTTACTTTTCCATCTTTTGTTCACAGTATACTTTATTTCTTTCAAACAATAGATTCAGCTCCTAATCAAACACGAATACTCTCTTATCAAGCCATTCTAGAAATATTAAGCGTCTGCTTCTTGCTTGTGAACATATAATCCTGCAGGGATTGAAACAGTAAAATGGCTCATAGAAAGCAAACGCATAATCTCGAAGCTTGCGTTTCATACTTAACTTAATCCTCAAATTTACACATTCTTCAGTGCATTTATATAACCTACTTTTGGCACAAGTATCGGAACCCCCTTTTCCCCAACGTACAACATTTTAATGAAACCAATAGAATTAAGAACTTTTGAATTAGTCTCCCGTACGCTTTCCACCTATGACTGCTACACAGACAACAGGTTTATTATATGTCAAAATAGCACAATATTATTTGGGATTTATTGCCGCGGAACCACAATATGATTATAAGGACTGTAAAGTTAAGGGCTCCTGACATTTGGATCATCTGGTGTCCTTTAACAAGCACTAGCAATTCTCATTGCACAAGCTTCTAGCATATCACCTTCATCAAAATGAGTTCGCAGTGACCAGGATCAAACCTGCCTCTTTCAAGTAAGCAGCTGCGCACTTTTACCGCTAAACCAGTGTGGCAGATACGTGAACACGGCACACGTGCACTGAATGCATTCATTGGCGAATGTAACAAGTTTCACTCTCGTAGTAAAATTGTCATGCACCATGCTTTCAGCAAAATTGACTTCCGTTATAGCTTGCTTTCTATTGACACAAAGAAATCTAAGGAAATGCTCTACTTAGAGTCAAGAAATAGCCTATAATACGCAGAGTACCAAAGCCATCACTTATGACACCGCAAACGAGAACATTTGTCCAACAGGAGAAACATTGATTGATATGTGGGGTTTAACGTCCCAAAACCACCATATGATTATGAGAGACGCCGTATTGGAGTACTCCGGAAATTTCGACCCCCTGGGGTTCTTTGACGTTCACTGAAATCTGAGTACATGGGCCTACAACATAATTGCCTTCATCTGAAATGTAGCCGCCACAGCCGCGATTTGATCCCGCGACCTGCGGGTCCGCAGCCGAGTACCTAAGCCACTAGACCACTGTGGCGGGGCACCGGCGAAACGTTTAGGAAAGGTCGGTAGTAAGAATAATGACGATGCTCAGCAGTAAACAAACCCAAATAAGACACTTGTTAATAGAAAACAGCCATGAAATTCTCTGAACAAGGTCTACGCTCAAGCTTGCGAAGTAGAAAATAAGCACTACCACAAGATGCCCCGTAGCACAGCCTAATCAGCTGCTAGCTTTTACAATCAAATATCGAAACACACTTCCAAACATAGATCTTTCATAAGCATATTATAACGTCAACAAGCAATGAGCGCCTTAGAAAAGCGTTTTATGAAGTGCCGAAGGGCATGTATCATTGCAATGGACATGTTTGTGCATGCAAAAAGAAAGCCTTATTTTTTCACTTACCTAGTTCTTGTCCAACATGCAACACCTGCAAACACCTTCAAGATTACGTTAGAGTTAAAAAAAACCAGAAATGATTTATATAGGTCACTTAAAATCTAGTTTTACTGGCACTGGTTCAATCATTATCAACAAGATCAACCGTACATATTGTCTTAAACAGGACAGCTTGTTTATAATTGACAAGACGCGAATCACGCAGACATAAAAAATAAATTACTGAATGCAGTGCCACGGCATTTTGTAATGGCAGGACAAAATTCGATGACTTTACACCTTTCATGCTCACGTCAGCTTTTCAGCGAAAAAAATATTGCCACATCTTATTCACAAGTATAATTTATTACAGCCAACAAGTATGAATGCTACAAAGGGGGCTTTCAGATGATTTGTATACGACACTTAAACAACGAAGACCAAAAAAATCCAGCCATTTTTCTAGGAATTTTAACACCTATTATCCTGACTTTCAGGAGGTGCTTCTTCAAGACAACGATAATTTAGCAACATGTTTCCTCCTCTTCTACGTGGAACTACCCTCCCCTCTTTCTTTGTGTTTTATGTGCCATTGACTCGCCCACATCGGCATGTCGGCTCATCCTTCATTAGGGTTGGTGGAAAGGGTATGGACAATACCCAAAATGTACTAAGGCAGGCAATAGTCGACTTCTGGCCTCATTGGTACAACATATCTGAAATATTTTGTGGTCATTTGTTGAACGTAGGCACAAGTGTACATGAGACCTTCTTCTTCATAAAGCTGCCCTACAGACTTCAGATAAGGTTGGTGGTTGCAACCTTGAAGAAGTCTACATGTTGAGACTAAGGCATTAGCGACAACCAGCGCTCAAAAATGTTTTATCTCTTCAAGCTAGCGTCTTCACCTCAACATCTGTCTTTTTTTATTCATAACATGGTACTTCTTAATAAAAATAATATTAAAGAATGCTATTGCTTTGTATATTCGTTATTATTAGTTCATTTTTTCTGCTTTCTTCAATGTGCATATTAAACTCGCTTTTTTAAGTCCACTAAATTTATACAGCACAGGAGAGCAATAATTTGACTGATTTAATGAACCAACGATCCCTCTTTATATTTATATTTTGCCCTCTTACTTGGTTACAGACTGTAATTTTGAATTATAAAAGCAAAAAATAATGTGTTTTGAACATATCACAGAAAATATGTTATTTAGTAATAGAGTTTATTTTATTACCAGCACGTCAAGTGCCTGAGGCATGACTGCTGGCAAACCGATGGAGAGTTTCCTTCCTGGGCGAAATTAACCTTCACTTCTTTATCTCATCTGCAATTTTCTCAGGGGTTAATTATTCAAATAATGTAACAATTTGAAGAGTAGGCCAAATGTAACGTATCTCACGCTAATTTTTATGCGGTATTGAGCAGTTGACCAGTCCTTCACTCAATGTCACAGGAGTCGATTTTACCTGATTGAGATGCTCTGCTGCAGATCCGGCAGAGTGGAAGAGCGACACGTGATCATATAACCAGCAACGTGTTCGGAAAAAAACGCACAATAATCAGAAATCATAAGTACACGTAGCACCTCAAAAGAAACACAACAATGCGAACGGTATTTTAGCGATGCCGGTTACCAGACAACCCGTTTAAACACTAAAAGCCCTGCTTTTATTGTGAAGACTCGCAGTAGCCTTTACAATAATCTCACCAAGGTGCTTAACAAAACAAGCAACTTGCGCATCCCGAACGTTTTTGAACTGTGGTAAATTTACCAAGGAATGGTATTACCATCACTGACAAAGATATTTGTGGTGCAGATGCGCCTTCATCCGGAGATTAGTTGGAGATTGACAGCTTATCTGACGTTGATACAAGGTGCACTATCTAACTGTGAGCATTTGTCTTCCTCACTGCAGTCACTGAAGAGTAGATTTATCTCGACGAAAGATGTTTGCGGTAAATAAACACGTCGCTTGTACTTCAGCCAGTTGAACTCTAAAGCCGGAAGCTGCCATAACACTTTTTCGTACTTTCTCACTCAGAAAAGACGCAGAGACAACGAGCCAACGTAAGCCAAGCAAGACTCACCGCACCTACCACCACAGCTATAGCAGCGATCCCCAACGATTCGTGTTTGGGCTTTTTCTTCTTTAACGTTAACATTATAAATGTTTGGCAAAACTAATGCCTTCGTGGGCCTAAATTCCTTGGTCATTGTCATCAGAAAGCCCGTCAAAGTTGACTGTAGAATATCGCGGCGCCTAAAAGTGCCACTTTTGTTTAATTTGCTATGGGCTTGCAACCATCTCTTGAAAACGGGACAGAGCCATAGTTACGCGTACGCTCAATGTTACATTGAAGCCCCCCGTACACGCGGCCCTAAAACGAGACAAAAGTATGACATAGAAGAAATGAAACAATACCACAACTACACTGATTTTTGAAACGCAAGACAAGACGTGCGCAAACTATCCTAGATAAAAATATCTAAAGAAAGAAGCGACAACCCACAAAAGCTACCCACTGAATATCTTAGAGTGAATTCGCTAAGCTAAGATGGTTTATTAACAAAAAATGGAGACTTAGGAAATCAAAGCACCTAAGAAATAGGTGAAGAATTGAACGAAAGAACTGAGCTACACAACAGTGAACTGATAACGAATGCACACTCTAAAAGTAGAGTAATATTATCAGCAGTTTCCGCATTATAGTATAGGTTGCAGAAGACTCTACTTTATATGAGCTCTACATCTCACAAATAAGACATCTAACAGGAGAAGAGGCTAAAGTTCAACAAAACACTCAAGTTCTACGAGTAAATACAAACAAAAAAGAAGGAAAACACTTATAGTAAGAAGGTTAACCAAAATGAGTCTGGTTGGGTGGCCTTCTCTGAGGGAATGAATGGAAAAAGGAATAGAAGAGAGCTCCAAGAAACATGACCCATGAAAAATCATTCAGTGAATTTGTTCGCCAGATCAAATATGAAGGAGATCTCCTGCTTATCAAACTTGTGATAATATCCGCACAATCCCTAACATACTCGCCAATCCAATGTACTTGCACTTTGTAAAAAGATGACTACTAAAAATACATAAAAAGCGGACATGACAGATTTAAAGAAAAAATAACCAGTTAGAAAGAATCAGTGGCGAGCGAAACAACTGAAAAAAAAGTGAGAAATGTAGAGATGATTTGCATGCATAAGATGGACTAAACTTGCACAGGGTTGCGTGAATTGTAGGTAACTGTGGCAAGCCTGTTAATAGCATCGGCCATAAAGGTCTTATACGAGAATAGTATGCTTATCAAGCTGTTGCACATGGCAGGTTGGTGTCAATAAGGAAAAGTTGATCAACAAGCTTCGCAAGTGCTACTGTTTATGTATTGTAGTTGTACTATCAAACAGCTTTTAGACAGGTTTCTAGTGACATAAAAACATATCTGGACCATCTAGCAGAATAGTTTAGAGCCACATCTACGACTGTGTATAGCGCATTTGCAGCCAACCTTGATTAGCGATACCTTTCGGAAGTTGCAGGCTCAAACACGGTGTGCACAGGAGCACGGACGTTCTAATAAATATGCTGACCTGCTTTGCATGAGCGTGACCATTTCGAAAGGTGCACCTCTTTAACTGAAGGTGTATGCTCCCTCAGAACGCTTTCATCATGTTGATTCCAAACGGTGACGCATTTCAAATGGTACCACATGCCTGACTAGGCATGTGGTAGCGTTTGTTATTGTGCCTAGTCAGGTGTTATACTCTTGACATTGTGAAAATACTTCAGAGACAGCCACTCTAGATCCAAACTGAAGCACAGCGCATGAACGAGGTGAAAAATTAGGTGCACCTGCCATCACAGTTTGGGCTTTACAATTTTACAGTTTCGCAAATATACAAAACAAGATACTCTTATCAGCGCACAATATGGCTACCTGAAAGCCAAACGTACAGAACTGGCTTCGTTTACCTTAACGAAAAAGATTACACTAATTATTGAAAATAAGCACCATGGGAGTATTTACTGACTTGACAAAACCATTTCTTGTAATATTCATAAGCAACTGCTTTGGAAACTAGAGGGCAATGGTATTCGAGCCACTCCTAACAAATTAATATTAAGCTATCTCACGAATACGCAACAGTATGTGTACATCAATGAACGAAAGTCCCATAAAAAAGATTTTAGCACAGGTTTCCCACAGGGACCAGTATTAGGTACTTTTTCTTCATTGTGTTCATAATTGATCTCTCATCGTACGTACAGGAAGAATGTGTCCTCTACGCAGATGACACAAATATTTTCATAGCAGCTAAGACAGAGAATATTTATACCAAACAGCAAATAACACTCTTAACAGACTCTCTTACTGGTTACACATAAATGTATTGATCTGATATCTTTCTAGAAGTCATTTTATAAATTTCACTGCCGGAATAACCCCAAATAGTAATGATGAAAAATCGGTTTTTATTGGAGTTGCTCTAGAAAAAGTTTGCGGTAAAAAAGTTTAGGGTTAGTCATAGATGAACATCAGACGTGGCACAGTCATGTGCTTGATGTAACTAGGAAGATTTACAAAATATGCCAACATTTTATAAGCTACAATGTCTGTTTTCACTACGCACCATTTCAATTCTTTGTCATTGTTTTGTTCAATCACAAGTGTCATATTGCATTTCAGTCTATGATATTACATATCCAACAACATTAGAGCCAATTCAAGTAGGCAATAACACTGTTTTGCGTATAGTCTTTTTAGCCAGCGTACAGAATCAGTATAAATTGGTTATTCCTTGATAAATATTTTACTGATACACCATAGTATTCTTTTCCGCATTGCTATTCTTACGTACAAATTACTAATAACTATTATACACAGTGTGTGATGTCAATTTCATCAACATGTAACGCAATATCCAAGAAGTTCTCTTTGTTAGCACTGTTAACATATCACGAGCACCCACAAACTACAAGGCATTCTATTTTATAAATGCTGCAGCCATTTTTTTAAATCATTTTCCTACAGAAATCACTTCATCATCCATTCAGCACTTTTCTAACTCACGGCTCAAGTACTTCGCTAAAACTGCCGCTTAGGCGAGATCGTTTTTGATGATATAGACAGATTATTGTGCAAAAAAAAAACGTGGAACTTTTCGAGAAGAAATACACACACGGCGCTGTGTGTGTTCCGGCGCTTTCTGCGCTAATAAATCTGTAGAAATAAGTAAGTACTTCCTCTGCTATTTCGAGAAAAGAAAAAGACAAAAAGAGAAGAAAACAATATTGAAAAACATTAACCTTGTTTTCTTTTGTGCTTTTGTGTACTTTTCAGCTATTGTTATTGTTATTTGCTTTTTATATTATTTTCTTTTTACTCCCTGTATAACAGTTTGTTTTATTTCGCATACACCTACGTATAGGACATTTTATAGCGGTAACAAACTACATGGTTTCTAGTTGCGTTTGACACATTGTATAATGATTTGCCTTGTTCAGTATTCACCTGTATATAGAACCCTTGCACATGAATTTAAAAACAACATTATTTTTCATAGAGACCCCTTCCGCAAATCACCCTAAGTTCTGTGGTTCGAACTAAAAAATATTACCAATTGTACTCCACATTTTACGATAAATAAACTGACTGATTGAATAATTCGTTGATTGATACATGCTTGCTCTCACCGACCAAACGAAAGCACGAAGCACGAATTCCCCAACAGGTCATGTTCTGCAAGAAGTGAGTGTCCTTTTTGGGGAATTCACGCCTTCATTCGGTCATGTTAAGCAAGTATGTGAAATCCTAAACGGTGGCAGCAGGTGTGCTTTCTTTCACCTGCTTCGTGCAGTTAAGTTTGGAGCAAAAGTGGATGGCACTGAAGAAGTTTTACGATGCCAAGAATTCAGAAGCACACATCACTGAGGCTAAGTGGAACCTGAAGCTGAGGAATGCCCGTTGTTTTGTACACAAGAAGCCTGCTCACACAACCCGGTAAGGCTTCACTGGGCTGGGATATGTTCACATAGTAGGCAATGTGCGCTGTGTATTCAGCAACGGCCCAAAATTTAGACACAATCCTCCTTTTCTAGCTCATTGCTATCGCCATTCAACGGACGAGTTGTCGTAAAAGCTGTGGGGGTGCTGACACCCCCCTGTAAAGTTGTCTGCGCCGCGTGGCGCACGTGTCTCGCCCCAAGGCTTATTTCGGTGGGCGATAGATGACGTTGTGTTCGCTTTGAGTACCACTGTTGGTAGAGTGGTAGCGCCGGGGGCGGTGGCCCCTGGCGGAAGGCAGGCCTTGGTGGTGGGCGAGCGTTGAGCGAGCCTCTTCTGCGCGTGGCGGCTGCCGCGAATGGTTGTCTGTAGCGTGGGCCCCCGGTGTTCGGCACCGCGGGTTTCGCGCCGGGGTCCCACGTGGAAAGTCAGGCATTGGCGATGCCGGCTTGGGTATGTGTTAGTGTGTTCGGTGTGTTAGTGTGTGCTTATCATGTTATTGTGTGTTTAGTGTGTTACTGCGTTATGTTGTTTGTATGGTAGCGTGTTAATTGAAGTTTGTGTATCATTTGGTGGATGATATCGTCGTCTAAGTTAGTTAATAAATCTATGTATGTGGTGTGCTTTGTACCGACCGCGTCTGCTTTGTCCGTTCACTCCAAGAGCGTGGCGTGGGAGGGGGTGGTAGGCGAGCGTTGAGCGAGCCTCTTCAGCGCGTGGCGGCTGCCGCGAATGGTTGTCTGTAGCGTGGGCCCCAGGTGTTCGGCACCACGGGCTTCGCGCCGGGGTCCCACTTCGAAAGTCAGGCGTTGGCGACGCCGGCTTGGGTATGTGTGAGTGTGTTCGGTGTGTTAGTGTGTGCTTATCATGTTATTGTGTGTTTAGTGTGTTACTGCGTTATGTTGTTTGTATGGTAGCGTGTTAGTTAAAATTGGTGTATCATTCGGCAGACGATATCGTCGTCTAAATTAGTTAATAAATATATGTATGTTGTGTGCTTTGTACCGACCGTGTCCACTGTGTCCGTTCACTACAAGAGCGTGGCGTGGCGATGCGCTCGTTCGCCTCGCGGAGACCCCACACTGGCTGCCCAACGTGGAGCTCTTGGAGTATCGGACGACAGTTTTTGCGGTTCGGTACAGGGATTTTGTTAGAGCCGGAGTAGAGTAGGCCTAGGGGGGACTTCTTTGCTAGCGTCGGTGGTGTGCTTTGTTGAGAAGCGAGGAGATTGGTTTTGTAACGTGTTTCAATTTGTCGGCAAGTTGACTTTCTATTTATTTCTTTTTGCTCGCAAGTGTTGTTATTTTTGTTGTTAGTTTTCAAAAAACGTTGTTGAATTAGGACGAGAGCCATGCGGTCCGCATCCTGGGGTGAGCAAGGCCTAGAGCACGTGGTTTGTAGGCCAGGCCCGAAGCGAGTGAGTACGGAAGCCTCGTGGGTGGTCCGATTTTCTGTGAATAGCTTCTTCTATCTCTTTGGGCTCAGGGAGCCGGGCGTCATTGCTGACTTGTATTGCGGCTCGACGCCGAGGCGTCGTGACACCGCCCGGGGGTGGTGGACGCCGATCGCTCGGTAAGCTGCTGTGTGCGGCGAGCGATAGGGCCACCTCAGAGTGGACGTCTCCTCGCGGCTGCCTCTTCTGCGCCTAGGCTGGGTGCTGGGTGGATGCCGGTTGTTTCCGAGCGGCTCACTAGGCCTAAGGCTCTACGCAGCCGCCTGTCGCACGTGGCACAACTAGGTGGATCGTGGCGTTGAGGTGTTGCGCTCCGCTTCCCTCACTTTTTTTTTCTTGTGAGCACGAGTTAGGAAAAGTGAATTTTGTTTTATTTTGATGGGCGTCTCGGCCACCACCGATGTATTAGCTAGCAGTACTGACCACCGTACCACGTGGCCAAAAAGCCTGAAGCTCCCTCCCCTAGGCCGCGCTCCTTTGTTTCTTTCGAGTTTTGTTTTTTGTTGATGTATTCAGCGGGAGGGATGTCATCCATGGCCGGCTGTCCTGCACATCGTCAGCGTCGCTGGCCAGGAATGCGGTCGTGAGTTCGGGCGAAAAAGATGCCTGGGACCTGCGCAACTGCCTGCAGTCCGGCGCCCTCGTGAGTGCTGGTCGCAACTGGAAGACGTGTCGGCGCTAGCGACGGATCGTCGCGCTGACGGCAACGTTGCGGTTGCGGGGCCGGTACTGAGGTGAAGTCTAGCCGGACAGTGCAGCAGTGTCGACCAGCGGCGGTGTCATGGTGCAAGGACATAATGGTCGTGCGATATCATTTTTTTGTTAAAGCTTGTAAGCTAATTTTTTAATTCGGGATATGGTTTGATTTAAGGTTGGGGGAATGTGGGGGTGCTGACACCCCCCTGTAAAGTTGTCTGCGCCGCGTGGCGCACGTGTCTCGCCCCAAGGCTTTATTTCGGTGGGTGATAGATGGCGTTGTGTTCGCTTTGAGTACCACTGTTGGTAGAGTGGTAGCGCCGGCGGTGGCCCCTGGCGGAAGGCAGGCCTTGGTGGTGGGCGAGCGTTGAGCGAGCCTCTTCTGCGCATGGCGGCTGCCGCGAATGGTTGTCTGTAGCGTGGGCCCCCGGTGTTCGGCACCGCGGGCTTCGCGCCGGGGTCCCACGTGGAAAGTCAGGGGTTGGTGACGCCGGCTTGGGTATGTGTTAGTGTGTTCGGTGTGTTAGTGTGTGCTTATCATGTTATTGTGTGTTTAGTGTGTTACTGCGTTATGTTGTTTGTATGGTAGCGTGTTAATTGAAGTTTGTGTATCCTTTGGTGGACGATATCGTCGTCTAAGTTAGTTAATAAATCTATGTATGTGGTGTGCTTTGTACCGACCGCGTCTGCTTTGTCCGTTCACTCCAAGAGCGTGGCGTGGCGAAGCGCGCGTTCGCCTTGCGGAGACCCCACAAAGCCAATGCTTTAGTTAGGGACTGTTGCTTACAAGAGGGTGAGGAAGCTTTCGACAGAAAAGAGAGAAAACCTATTCTTCTTCAGAAGGTACCTACGGCAGGTGTTGTGTGATTCTTCAAGTGCAAAAATTCGTGGCTATTTCAAGTGAATAAAAGCAGTGGCTTCGTGGCAATGGATGTAGCTTCATACTACTTCACAGCAATAAATACAGTCTACAGGAAATTCGTAAAGTTAGAAGCCAGTAAGTAAAACAAGAGTTTTGAAAAGCAAGGTAGTGGCTCCTTGTGACGACTTTAAAATTGCAAACAGACCATTGAAGCTAGCAAAAGCTACACCTTTTCTGGGTTCGTTACAAGCAAAATACATAAGATGGATGTTTAATTCAGGACGACTCTGAGTGAATGAGGTATATCGCAGAATGGCATCAGTCAGTTTTCAAACAGCAGCCGCACTTGATTGTCATAAAAGACTCATTTTAAACTGATAATTCCTTGTGCATCACTCAATTTCTTCAAACGAATCGTTGGATAGCGTACTTGTTCTTGGTTCATGTCAAGGACCATTGTTTATAATTCTTAACCAGGATTTTTCAAACTGGAGAAATGATTGTTTTTTACACGAGAGGTGCCGGCTTATGACTCTTTCCAGTTTTTTTGCTCAGCACATTACCTTGCAGAGTTGTCATACCTCTTGGTTTTATTAGTCTAGGTGTGCAAAAGAGTTGCTCCTATACGAGTTGGTGTATTCCAAAACTGTGAAATTGGCCAAAATAAACATTGCCTAGAGTCTGTGTACGTGAATATTGTGCTCCCACAAAATGAAGACGGCTTTTAAAAGCCAATTAGATCGGTTGTCTGTAGTTGGTTTTTTTCACAAGCTCCTTATCGATATAGCTGAGTCACTCATTCGAGATTTCTAGGAAGACCAATATGGTACTGGGGTAGAGCAAGAGCGGAAAACTCTGGGACTCGAGGTTTTACCGCAAATGCGCTGAGTTGCACCCAACCTAAAAAACGGTCGCAAACAGACATGGTGTGCCTATTGCATTTGTCTGTGGCGCGAAAGCTGTCTCATAATTTCCGTGCATAGTAGTATCTGATAAAAGCAACAAAGGTGGGTCTGCCAAGAAGCATCCTAAGTCGTACACGAAATGTGCCTACCGTGTTATTCATGACTTCACACTATCCTGCGGTAAGGCTACGTCAATAAGTGTGAGCAGAAACGTGTACTTTTGTAAAAGATAAAAATTGGGCACATTTTTTAATTTAATGTGATTCTCGTAAGTGTGAGCCATGTCTGGATAAGGTCTTGATAATTGGCACAAGCAAAACAGTACTGCTTGAGAATGAGTGGAGGAATTCCGTGTAAAACCAGGAAGATTATTATGTACCACCAGCGGTGTAGCCATTGATCTTTAGGAGGAAGAAGGGCATTCTTTTGAAATTAAGATTGGTTTATCTCTATCTCTCTATCTTGCCGGTACTTAGCTACGGAGCAGAAACCTGGAGACTCACAAAGAGGGTTCAACTTAAATTGAGGACAACGCAGCGAGCAATGGAAAGAAAAATAGTAGGTGTAACCTTAAGAGACAAGAAGAGAGCAGAGTGGATTAGGGGACAAATGGGAGTTAAGGATATCATAGCTGCAATAAAGAAGAGGAATTGGACATGGGCAGGGCATGTAGCACGTAGACAGGATAACCACTGGTCATTAAGGGTCACCAACTGGATTACCAGAGAAGGGAAGCGGGGTAGGGGGAGACAGAAGGTTAGGTGGGCAGATGAGATTAAGAAGTTTGCGGGTATAAATTGGCAACAGCAAGCACAGGACCGGGTTAACTGGCGGAACATGGGAGAGGCCTTTGTCCTGCAGTGGACGTAGACAGGCTGATGATGATGATGATGATGATCTCTATCTCCGGAGAAAAAATAATTTAGGGCAGAGGAACGGGCCTGGTGTGCCACCGTCTGGCTACGCGCGTGTGTTTGATACTTCATCCTGTCTCTTAAATGTACAAAGATTGTTCACAGATTGTGATTACATAGTATGCGCACACAAATATGTGCCGTGCTTGCTTCACCTGGCTGTGCCACTATTTTTGAAACAGGATGTGATGAATAAACAGTCGAAAGCTTACGCACACCTCGATACTTTCTTTCATTATTTCGGCAATCAGGACAGCCATATATTCGTAGTTTGTACTCGAACAGGGACCGATTAGCCCAGCAAAGAATACTTACAGCCTGACCTGCATGCCTAAATGATTCATAAGTCGTACACAAAATGCACCGAGAGTGTCGCTTATGAATTTATGCTATCCTGCGGCAAAAGACGAATGCTGGTCTGGGGAAATGTACGTGAATGAGTGTGAGCAGAAACGTGCACCTATAGTAAAGATAAAGATGGAGCACACTTGAAAATGTATTGCGATTCTCATAGGTATGAGTCGTGACATAGAAGAGGGACACTATGTCTGGGAGATGCAGGTCAGAGAGGCATGAGGCTATGGCAAGATATAGATATGCAATGACAAAGACAATGAATGCAGTCATTGTTTGAGCAGACCAAGCTAGAAAGAGGCCAGAAGTGATCCGTGCGTTTTGTTGCTAAAAGCATGGGATAAGAAAAGTAACCAACAAAAGTAACTCACGCACCACCAAGAACGTGATAGCACCACCAAAGTCTGAATCCTTTGTAATCTGTGCATAGGTGGGGCAAGCAGCTCCGTAAAAGTAATGCCAAGGCTGCAACTAGGGCACACAAATGTTTTACTACGATAGTGTTAGAGCGCGTGCTACAATCTGTTGAGGGCAAATTAGAAGACAATCAGTGTTTTTTTACAGAATCGTTTTAGAAAAAAGCTTCTGTAAATCATGATTAGTGCCAAATTAGTTTCCTAAATTTGATTAGGGCCAACAATAATACCTATGGATATTTGCTGGTGAATTGAAGCTTTCTCTTACGTTAGAAACTTCGTAAGATTAGGTTTTGCTAGGTGCATTTGTAACAGTATTTATTAGTAAAAGCTGCACAGTGGGAAGCCATGAAAACTTTACGAGAACTATTGCTTTTTCGGAGTGCCTACCCCAAGAAATAAAATTATTTGATGATATAGGGAAGCAGAGAAATATAGCTTCTTCCTATCTAGTATTTGACACACACACCAATGTACACCAAAAGCTTGGAACTTGTACTGACTGCTAGGCATGGACAAATGTGCTAACCTGTTATTTAAGTAAACATCAAGTATATTTGCTCAAAAAACACTCACAGAAAATTATACAATTGCTAAGACTCAAAATGACATTGTACATCTGCAAGAATGAAAAATTCTTCAATTTTCCTTGTCATACTTGGTTTACCAAGACTCAACATGTCCATGTGTTTAATTGCGGATGTCCGATTACTCTAGACTTACCCATTATGATGCACCTTTCCTGCGTGTTTTGATTCAATGAATTTGTAGACGTAGAAAACAGTTTTTCTTTAATTGTCATCTACTGACACTACAATCAGCCAAAAAGGTAAGAACCATGAGAGCCCACAGACCGTAACAGTTTGATCATCCGTGCGTTCAATCATGCCGGTGTCACCTGGGAACAATTGATCGCAATACGGGCGCCAGCGGATTGATCAGCAGCGATGGGCTTATTGATCGCGACCAAAAGTGCTCGAGTGACACCGGTACTAGTCACCGCTACATGGCTCAAATTAATCTGGATCAAATACAGTGCAGCTGTCAGTATAATGGCGCTTAAAAAAGGGGACGACATAGCGAACAATAACCCATGTGACAACGGTAATTGTTAGTGCATTGCGTCAGAGACCACGATCTAATTGAAAACTTACGTCTGCACAAAACACCCAGCAGTTGTGCATGATCGGGCAGACACGGGTTGTTAGTAATGCAACACTATGGTTGGCAAAAAACAACTAACACTCACGTATCGTCAGATTCGCAAAGAATTAAATTTTCATACAAACCACCGGCAGAACACGCACACAAAACAACCATCGCTCAAGAGTAACCATATCGACGCAGGTTATTGCTAAATAACACTTCCGCTTGCACGAAACAGTTAGCGCTGATGCACAACTACAGTCGCAGGAAAAAAACACAATCATACAATCTGCTGCAAAACACAAAAATAGAGGAAGGGCTAATGCACAAAACGTTTAGTGCTAAAATAGTCGACGTCAGCGCAGCGCAAGGGACCAAGGCGACCGGGGATATTCGCTCACTTCGGTACCTAGGCCACGGCGTGGTCGTGAGAAAAGTACCTAGCTTCCCAATGAGCATTTGGACACCGATGGACGTCCACTGGACAACCGCTTCCGTATGTCGCAGTCGTCCACTGGTCGTCCGCAAATCACCGATAGTTGACCAGCGAGCATCCGCAGGACTCTAAGGCGCATACTGATTGGCAATCCAGCGGGAGTCCTGCGGGTGTGCAGGGCGGATATGCGGATGTTCAACGGACATATAGGCCATTTTATTGTGTTATTGTTTTCGTAAGCTAATCTCACCTAAGTAAGCGTTGGGTAAATCAGAGACCACTAGAGGCACCCAGTCGACCATTATTTTATTTATAATGCATAATTGGTGAAGCTGGTCATATATGATAGATGAGGTTTGGTACAAACAAAAAAACAAAAACAAAACACAAAGGGTGTTTGTCTTGTCTTGTTCACTTTCATGTGGTAACGAGACATGACAAACACCATTTGCGTTTTATTTGTTCTCATGCTTGTCTTCGCTCCGCGCCTCTTCTACCTATGTGACCAGCTCCACCAATCAAGCATTATAAATAAACATGAACGTCCATCGATGTGTCCAATAATGGTCGGTGATTCACCCAATGAGTATCTGGTACAGTTTTCACACCACCTCTCATGCGAACGTACTAACTGTAGTGAGACTTGCATCGTTCCGCACTTTTCACATTTATTTATTCATACAAAAGAACATGTTTCTATGCATTGCAAACTGCTATATTGCAAACGTCCTCTGCCCGTAGTCAGTCTCTGTCGCCCCCACAATGCCGTGCTACCTCCCCGACCTATTTGCAGCACCTTCAGCCGGAAATCTAGGCCATGCATGCAGCTTCTGGAGGTGGAGCTGCATTGACGACCTTCGTAAGAAACCCTCGCTTAACGTAAACGACAAACCGCAACCTTTTGGGCGTTACTGTCGACAATGTTCGTGTCAGCACATTGATAGATACTGGTGCACTTGTGTTCAGTATGAGTGTTAACCTTCGCCGCCGACTTAAAAAAGATGCCACGCCCGCCCTGAGCCGAGCTGTATGAGTCTCCGATGGAAAAACTGCCGCAATTCTTGGCACATGCTCTGCGCGAGTTTCTATTGGGGAGAGACGCGCTGTCCTTATTTTCGTCGCTATCGAACATTGCCCTCATAAACTCATGCTTTGTATGAATTTTCTAGCTACGCACTCTGCCCTCATAGACTGTTGAGCTGGCTCTCTCCATCTCGATTTACCTCTCTTTTCTTACCCGACCACCCCACCGCCAACCAGCCTCTGCTGCATTGATTTCCTGCGCCTCCCATCTACCTCTGTCACACATGTCGACTTATCTTCCACGCCGCCAATACCTGACGGTGATTACACGGTGGCCCCGAATGCTGCCGTGATGCTTTCGCATGGTATTGCTGTGCCGCATATGATTCTGACGATTACTAGAATCCGCACTTTCTTTCCACTGGTCATCTTTTCACTCACAACTCAAGTTCTACCACAGGGCAACTCCTTGGCCTAAATTACCGCTCTCCAAGACGACCATGTCGAGCCCTTCAGAGTAGACGATCACTGCAGCTCAGTCAATGGTTCCACTCTCTCAGGTTTTCGAGGCGCCTACATGAAGCGAATTGTGTAATTCTACCTCACGTCTGAGCAAGCTGCAGCGCTTTGCCGCGTTCTCGAGGGTTATCGTAGCATTTTCGACTTTGCCAGCTATTCTTTAAGCCAAACTATCATCGTCACCCATCGCATTAATGCTGGCCATGCGACTCCCATTTCACCAACGCCCCTTCCGTATTTCTGCGTAGGAGCGTGAATTATTACAACAGGAATTCGGGGAAATGCTTGCGAAAAACATTATCAAGCCTTCGCGCAGCCCCTGGGCTTCTTCATTCATCCTTTTTAAAAAGAAGGATGAAACACGGCACTTTTGTGTCGATTGCCGTCACCTCAAGAAAGTTACAAAAACAGACGTTCATCCTTTAGGATAAAAAACATCGCTAATAACAAGGGACAAAAAAATAAGGAGACAGATAGCGGCACTGACTTTCAACAGCATTCATTTGCGGGAACCGCGCAAGATATAAATGAGCAGTAGCTGACAAAAAGAGAAAATACAAATCAAAGAAAACAGAATTCACACAACAACCAGCGGCGGCTGCATTTCCGATGTAGGCGTAAATGTCGTAGGCCCGTGTGCTCAGATTTGGGTGCACGTTCAAGAACCCCAGGTGGTCAAAATTTCCGGAGCCCTCCACTACGGCGTCTCTCATAATCATATGGTGGTTTTGGGACGTTAAACCCCACAAATCAATCAATCACATAACAACCAATTATTCATCGTTATAACGCGCCATGAACAACACGTGGCCGACGTTCTGAAGAACATCTTGTTTTTTTTTGTGATAGAGCAATCGAAGGCCTACTGATGCATGCACTGTCCAGTCTTTTTATTTCTGCGGCCTCATAAATTTCGCCTATCATCTGGTCCCGATGACGCCCAATGACGGTACATTGCTTAAAGTCGGGGTCTCAACCGCAGTCTCGGCATAGAATGCCGAGGTGGACCGATACTACAGAAGAGACGTTGTTAGCGTGCTCTTTCAGCCACTCATTTAAACACCTGCCTGTTTGCCCGATGTCACTCCTGTCGTAGGACAGGGGTAGAGAGTAAACCACCCCTCGCATCGACGATGCCCTCGACTGTCGGTACGGTGCTACTTATTTTACAAGTATTGACCTTCGGTCAGGCTACTGGCAGATAGCCGTCGACGAGATGGACCGCGAGCAGACTGCATTGGTCACTCCTGATGGTATGTATTAGTTTAATGTGATGCTCTTTGGTCTCTGCAATGCGCCAGCCACATTTGAAAGAATGATGGACGAGTTGCTTCAAGGGTTGAAATGGTCCACCTGCTTGAGTTACCTTGACGATGTCATTGTCTTTTCGCTCACATTAGACTCACAAATTGATTGTTTATCAGCTATTCTGGACGTTTTCAGTTGTGCCAGACTCCAGATTAACGCCTCAAATTGCCACTTCGTTCGTCGTCAAATCTACGTGCTCGGTTACTTTGTCGATGTCAAGGGCGTGCGTCCGGACCCAGAGAAAATTCGTGCAGTCACAAACTTTTCCGTTCTTTGGACCACAAAGGATGTCTATAGTTTTGTGGAGTTGTGCTCCTATTTCAGTCGCTTTGTTGAGGACTTCGCGACCATTGCAAGCCCCCTCACAGACCTCTTGAAGAAAGACGCCTCGTTTATCTGGGGCCCTGACCAAGCATCATTGTTTTCCCAACTTACGACCCTGCTCACAATGCCACCAATCATGGCTCACTTTTATCCATCAGCCCCAACCAAATTTCGCATGGACACCAGTGAACACAGCATAGGATCTGTGCTATTGCAGCACCAACGGGACCCTGTTATAGCCTACGCCAGTCGACTGCTACCACCAGCCGAGCGCAACTATTCCATCACGCAGCGCGAGTGCCTCGCCCTTGTATGCGCAGTCGCCGAGTTTCGTCTATACAAGTCGGGCGCTCAATCCATGTTGTCACAGATCATCACGCGCTCTGCTGGCTAGCCTTCCTGAAGGACCACACAGGGCGTCTCGCTCGTTGGGTCCTACGCCTTTAAGAATGCGCGTTCTCTGTAATGCATAAAACAGGGCGATTGCATCAGGATGAGGATTGTTTATCCTGCTACCCTGTGGACGAAGCAACCGATACTGACGCCATCGCAGACGTTTTTTCCGTGTCGCAGCTGCTGAACATTGGTGAAGATCCATGTCAGGATGCGTCTTTACGAGTCATCATTGACAAAGTGGAGTCTACGCCTCGCAACCAGTCCCTACGAATGTTTTTGGTAAAAGACGGGATCCTATACCACCGTAACCTTGATTCCTTCGGATCAGACTTACTTCCTGTCATCCCGTTCCACTGTCTTGCACCAACTTCATGAGGCTTCCATGACGGGCCATTTGTGCGTTTCTCGTACATACAATCGGGTACGACGTCGGTTTTTTGGGCCTGAACTTACCCGCTCTGTTCGACGCTATATCACCGCTTGTGAGCCCTGCCAGCGTCGCAAAAGCCGTCTGCTCTCCTGGCCGGCTGCCTTCAGTCAATCAACGTTCCCACCGAACCTTTATTGTGTGTTCGTCTCAGCCTGTTGGGCTCGTTTCCACTCTCCACAGCCAGAAATAAATTGATTGCTGTTGCCACAGACCACGTGACGCGGTATGCAATCACATGAGCACTCCCGGCCAGTTGCGCTACCGACGTTGCGGACTTTCTGCTGTACGACATAATATTATTGCACGGTGCTCCCCAGCAACTTCTCACCGACGGTGGCCGCACGTTTTTATCAGCTGTCGTTCACAAAATATAAAGGTATTGCCGTACGTAGCACAAGTTTACTACTTCGTACCATCTTCAGTAAATGGCTTCCCGGAGCGCCTCAACACGACCCTAACCGATATGCTTGCCAAATATGGCGCGCCAGACCACAAGGATTGGGACATTTGTTTGGTGTATGTGACGTTCGCCTACAAATAATCCCGTCAAAAAAATGCCGGCTATTCGCCCTTCTATCTCCTATATCGCTGGGACCCAACTCTACCTTTAGACATTTTGCTATCTGCGGTCACTGAATATGCCGGGGAAGCCATCGCCCGTGCCGACCACGCCCGCCAAGTCGCCCGTAACCGTCTACAGGTCTCACAGGCACACCAACGACACCTCTACGAGTCTCACCTTAGAGACGTGCACTTTTCGCGGATTCTTTCGTGCTCCTCTGTTCACCCAATCGGCGTGTGGGACTGTCTGAGAAACTGTTGTCGCCCTACACTGATCCATTCTGTGTCGTTCACCAAGTGACAGACGTCACGTGCGAGATCGTCCCACCGATCCACCGAAATCATCATCAGCTCTGAGCAACAGCATTTACGTGGCTAGACTAAAGCCCTATTACCCCCCTTTAATGTCATTCGCGTAGATTTAGCACCACGACGATGCTTCTACCACCCGGGGTCATGATACACAACACCCGCTGAATTCGGCTGCATGAAAGAAGAGGACGAAGTTAATTTTTGGTTGATGCTGGACTGGCGCTATATTGCTCATCGAGTTCTATGCGTTGTAAATAGATTACTAAAGAAGTTACTCATAACAATATCAACGCCTCGGGTAGTATCCTAATAAGCCGTAAGTTGGAGAAATAATAATAATAATAATAATAATAATAATAATAATAATAATAATAATAATAATAATAATAATAATAATAATAATAATATTATTATTATTATTATTATTATTATTATTATTATTATTATGTAGAAAAAGACCACCATATGATTACGAGAGACACCATAGTGAAGGGCTCCGAAAATTTCGACTACTTGCGGCTTGGTAACATGTACCGAAGTCTGAGCACATGAGCCTACAATACTTCACATCCATCGAAAATGCAGAAGGAGTAACTGTATTTTTATCGGTAGTAAGATACAAGTATTTTCAATACTGCCCCGTGCATGCCAGCTTAAAGTACTGCGCTGTGAGTGATATTATGAAATAATCAAAACTGACTCGACAAAGGCTATGTATGTTTACCAAATTATCTATGTTTTTAAAATGAACAATGCATTCCGCTGAAATAGACAAGGAAGTATTATTACAAAAAAAAAACAGAAGAGCCTAAAGCGTACACTTTAAAGCAGGGGTCTCACACGCACCTCCGCTTGGACGGCACAGCCACGAAATCAGGCATATAGCTAGCGTTAGGTTGATTACGAAGATTGATGAGGGTTCCGAGCACGGCAGTGCGAACGTAATGTCAGCTAACGTTGCCATTAAAAGAGCCTTTTGAATACTTGAACTTTTAACCATTTGTAAAGGCTATAGAACGTCACGTTTCGAAAAAAAAAACACACATCAACACTGATCGCGAAGATAACTGCCACCTTTGAGCCAATCATCAAACGTGGCTGTTGTTCCACGGTCACATTTTAACAAATGGTGGCCGCATGGAATGCCCATTGAAGACTTGCTTGAAACTCATGACTTCGGATTGGCTATCAAACATACTCAGTATTATAGATTGTTTAAAAGTTGTACGAAGCCAGGTTAAATCGGTATAAAGACAGACCTCATGCTCTAGCGCCCTCTCTTTAGAGGACCCCGAGTTTTTATTGAGGTGTTCAAACATTTATATTTTCTTTCACTTTACTATACGGTTGTCCACTATCCAAACAAAAAATGTCTCAAATCTTGATTGATTGATATGTGGGGTTTAACATCCCAAAATGACCATATGATTATAATAGTCCCCGTAAAGAAGGGCTCTAGAAATTTTGAATACTTGGGGTTCTTTACCGTCCGCCCAAATCTGAGCACCTGGGCCTACAACGTTTCCGCCTTCACCGTAAATGCAGCCGCCGCAGCCGGAATTTTATCCTGTGACCTGCGTGTGAGCAGCCGAGTACCTTATCACCTATACCACTGTGGCATGGCGTCTGATTTGATGACCTTGTGAGTTCATTTATTTCCTCGTGGCATCGATTGAGAGCGTGTCACAGGTCCCACAAAGTCTCACATGGTCTTGCCAAGTCTCCTGATATTTCTCGACTTCTGTGTCACCGACCAATTCAGCAGCGATTGCTACACAGCAATTCGAAAACTTTACCATTGTATCATTGATCAGCAGGGCGCTGCTCTGCAAAACACAGACAGCTATATAGAAATTGCAGTATGTGTATAATGATAAATATACTATGATAATAAAATCATTATTAATAAAAATAAGGTAAGGTTTCATGGTAATTCATCGAGCATAGCAGGGGTTTCTAATGACCAACGTGTTTGAAAACCTATATAGCTCACAGCGCATTTTGAGACACGGACAAAGAAAGGACACAGGAAGACAAGCGCTGAATAAAGACTGAATTTGACTTAGGAGGTACACACGAATGTAAATATTCAAAATACCCCATGCAAGAGTGCGTGCTGTCGAAAGCGTCCCTTGACCACAGTATATTTCGTTTTACCGGCCAAAGGTCGGCAGCGCAGCCATGGAAATCAGTCGACGGGGCAAGGCACAAAATCGAGCATTTATTTTCCAGCTCGAAAATATACGGAAACGCAAAGGTAGAGAAAGAAGAAAGGAGTTACAATGAAACATGCGCTGAGGGCGTCATTTGGCCCGACGTTTTATCTGCAGCACTCCCTCCCGCGTGTATCCGTAGTCTTCCATTGTCTTTTTGGTTCTTGTGGACCGACGTCAATCGGAAACAGCGCTTTCGGGATGATTATCAGCTTCGCAACTTGCGGTGTCCTTGGTTGTTCGAGGTGATGCCTCGGAAGATGGTTCTTCTGAAGTCGATATTGCCCTGCTTGCATCTGTGTCGGATGAACGTTTTCGTACTTGGTCGACATTGGTACTAACTGGCGGACTCCTCAGCTGGATTGTTTGGCAACTCTTGGTTCCTGACGAAAGCAAATATCCAGTCTAGTTCACAAACGGTGGCCCAAAAGTAGTTCAGATGACGAATACCCCGAAGTCAATGGTGAATTTCTGTTTTGCGAATAATTCTTGACAAAGCCGTTGACAGTTTTAATCCGGGCATTTTATTCAATTCATCCTTAAAAGTTTGCACGGCGCGTTCGGCAAGCCCAATGCTTTGGGGCTGGTACGGCAGGGTATGAATGTGCTCGGTTCCATTTTTCTGCACAAATTGTGCGAATTCTTCCACGGTGAAGGGTGTGCCGCTACGTAACTGTAATGGTGTGTGGTTATCTGAACCGGCTGAACAAGGTTCGCATAGCAGCCACCATTGCATTATCAGTTCGAGATGAAGGAATGACTTCTATTCAATTGGTGTGTGCATCCACGATTACCAACAGCATCTTCTTAGCATTGGGTTCTGCGTAATCTGCGTGCAACCGCGACTACCTCTACCGTGCAATTGGCCAACTGACACGCTTTCGTTTCGCGCACATTGGCAGAGCTTGCACGCGATTTCTGCATACTAAAGTGGCCCTCTCATATTCTTCATCCAAACCGGGCCACCGAAAGCTAGCCCTTGCTCTTGTTTTCATCGGGGACGGTTTCTGATAATACTAATGCAAAAATTCCAATAGTTTCTCACGCGCTGCTCTTCGTACTATTACACGATTGCCCCGAAATGACATGCCCTTCTTGACCGACAACTCATGTCGCCTTTTCCGGTATTCTGCCATTTCTCTGCTGTCATCCATGATGGAGGGCCACCCTCCAGTCACGTATCTGCTCACTCCTTGTAAAACGCTATTCGTTTCAGTGAGTGCTTGAAGTTCCTTGTGCGAAACCAATGGCTCGTCCATCTGCTCAATGACAAGCACCATTTCCGTGAGGGCCTCTCTTTCTTTTTCCGGCTCCTGCAATGGTTGAGGTAAGCTGCTTAGAGCATGCGAGATTTACATATGTCTGCCAGGTTTGCAAATGAGCTTGTATTTGTACACCCTAAGCAAAAGCGCCGGTATTCTGAATGACGCGAAAAGAGACTTGTTGCTCTCACTACCGCTTGAACACGCTGCCAATGACCACCGGAGTGCGCAGGCCACACGTTCCCGTGTTCTCTTTCATAAAAATTGAAACTGTACAGACGCCTTCTTGTTGGCAGCGATGAAAGAATTTGAAGCTTTCAGAAATCTGATTCGGCACTGGATCAGAGTAGCTGTTTAAAGTCCACACAACTTCTGCGTTGGTCAAAGCGTCAGGTTTCCGCGGCGAAACCCTTTCTGTGAAGATTTAAAATGTGTTTGTTCCAAGCGGAGCTACTAGCAGTGCTCCTTTCGTAGTGTATTCCTTCACATTACTCGCTTCAAGGTAAGCCTCTATCTTTACAAAGTACGCTTAACACCTATCATTTGCGTCTTCGAATTCCGCTAGTTGGCACTTTAGCTGGTGAACTCGTTCTGCAGGCGGTCGCTTATGGGCGTAAAGCTGGCCTTCTTCCTGTAGTACAGTCTCATCTTTGTCGCCACTGTTATGTTCTACTGCGGAGACATGGCAGCGGAGACATAGAACTAGTCGTCAGGGCAGGGCAAAAAGCGGAGCACTTATTTTCGTGCTCGAAAATATATAATAACGTAAGAGAAGCGAAAGAAGAAAGAGTTACAATTGCACATCCACCGAGGACGTCATTTGTCCACACCTGTTATCTGCATTGCCAATTGCTCAACGTTCAAAACACGTGTGAAGAAGTTAGCTCCCCGAAAGAATGAAAACTCTTTTGTGGATAGCTTTAGGAGATATATTGATCATCTTTATTTCTTCAGATACCCTACCCTCAATACTGAACTTCTCTTTTTCTAATAGGATGGCTTCACTTCTCTGTTTGGTGACCGCAGTGTCATTGTTGAAACGTCATGTGACAAAACAAATTGAATATTGAAGAAAAAATTTAAAAAAGACGATTAGCAAACCTTCTTTAACGCTTTCGACAAGATAGATATCACTCTTGAAAAAACGAACTCCCTCGCACGCTTTTAAATGCGAAGCAATTCTTAGCGAACTTCGGCAACCTTGAGCGTACCTATCAAGCCGCCTAGGACTTTTAGCTCGCCCGGAAGTTTTCAATAATGGCATCGATAACAAACTTGATATGGCGTAACATGACTGCATAAAGGACATATTTGACTAGACATAACATGAAAATCATGATATGCATGTCATTAATGTCATGATTTACACCTCATGGTCCTGAACCTGTTGCGGTGGTTTCGTTCGCATGACATGTTGCCAAACAGGTATGGCATGACATGATTGGATGGCGAACAGAAGCGACAGACCTTAACATGAAAATCATGATATGCGTGTCATGTAACATGAGTACATCCTAGGCTCATGATGCTCTCGTGGCCGTTTCGCTAGCTTCACATGTACCAAACTTGGTAATATGTGACACGAACGGACGACATAGGTAAATGACACATCCCAACATTTTAATCACGACATGCATGTCATGTAACAACATGACTACATGCCACACTGATAATGCGCTCGTGGCCGTTTCGCTAGCTTCACTTATGCCAATTTTTGTATTACATGACGCCAATGATTGACGAAGGTATGTGACTGCTGCAAACAAGATAATCATGTTATGCGTGTCATTTGAAGACAGGATTATATGCCACACTCAAGACCCCAATACATTTCGACGTGACGTGGTGCGCGTGCTCGCTGGCTTTCCTTTCGTTGCGTCACGCCGGTTTTGCCAATCCAGGCACCTGCTCTGCCACATACTCACAGGTGCATGCCGCGTTGCTTTGACGCATGCGCGTTTCAACGCGTCCAGCGTCCCTCTGTCACGAAAAGAGGGAGTGAATCGGCACGAAATGCAGCGTGTATCATTTTGAGCCAGTTGCCGTCGAGCAGCGCCGTCAGATGCCGGTCGCGTCTGGCGTCAGACTATAGAGTTCTCGCGTTTTGCTAAAGTTGCATCGCTGTGCCCAGCGTGCGCGCGCGTTTAATGCTACATTGGAGAATATTTGGCCCTTCAAGATGCGCTCGTGGCCGTTTTGCTAGCTCCACGTATACCGAATTTGGTGTTACGTGATGTCAATAGACGACGAAATATATGACTGGTGTATACATTATAATTCTGACACACGTGTAATGTAAAAACATGACAACATACCACGCTCATATTGTGCTCGCGGCCGTTTCGCTGGCTGCACATATACTTAATTTGGTATCACGTGGCATGAATAGATGACGAAAGTAAAACACCGCATCCAAACGTGATAATCATGTCACGCAAGTCAACCTCGTAACATTGTGCTAATTTTAAAGTGACATATCAATATTTCTCTTGCGAGCTTCGCATACCACAGATTCCCACTGTACGTGTGGATCTGCAAATTTTTTCTAGTTTTGAGCAAATGATTAACGTGTCATCATGGTCAAAGGAAGCTTTCGTCAGCGCGCACTCGTGCATGGGGCGATTCTGAATAATTTACCAGCATGTTTTTTTTAAACAAAATTCATTTTTTGTCAGCGCTTGCCTTTGTGTGTACTTTATGTGTCCATGTCTCAAAGTGCGCTGTGAGCTAATATAGTTGTCAAAGTTGTTGGTTACTAGAACCTCTGCTCTGCTCGATTAGGTACCATGAGACTTGGCTTCACAAAACTCCACCCCACCCTTATTGTATAATCAAGAACTTTGGTTTAGGAACCTTTTGTTTTCGGCATTGGGGTGTGCTGGAACAAGACCCTCACTATAAATGAAACCAGCACGAGAAATTCTTCAGGGCTTGTATTATTTTACGGATATTATCTTAGAACTGTC
>WOVY01007883.1:0-20130 GCA_013436015.1 Rhipicephalus annulatus | reverse complement strand
TATGACCGATATATGTGACTTCATGAACAGTTGGGTGTCGTTCTAGAGAATAGTTTGACTAAAGACAATGTTCAGAAGGCTTGCATTAAGGTTTCACTCCTAATGTTATGACCGATATATGTGAATTCATGAACAGTTGGGTGTCGTCCGTCGTTTTAGAGAATAGTTTGACTAAAGACAACGTTCAGAAGGCTTGCATTAAGGTTTCAGTTTTAATAATATGACCAATATATGTGAATTCATGACCAGTTGCGTGTCGGTTTAGAGAATACTTTGACTAAAGACAACGTCCAGAAGTCTTGCATTAAGGTTTCTGTTCTAATAATATCACCGATATATGTGACTTCATATACAGTTGGGTGTCGTTTTAGAGAATACTTTGACTAAAGACAACGTCTGGAAGTCTTGCATTAGGTTTCAGTTCTAATATTATGACCGATATCTGTGGCTTCATGAAGAGTTGGGTGTCGTCTATTGTTTCAGAGAATAGTTTGACTAAAGACAATGTTCAGAAGGCTGGCATTGAGGTTTCAGTTCTAATATTATGACCGATATATGTGACTTCATGAACAGTTGGGTGTCGTTTTAGAGAATACTTTGACGAAAGACAACGTCTTGCAATAAATTTTCAGTTCTAATATTATGACCGATATCTGTGTGTTCATGAAGAGTAGGGTACCGTCTGTCGTTTTAGAGAATAGTTTGACTAAAGACAACGTTCAGAAATCTTGCAATAAGCTTTCAGTTCTAATAATATGACCGATATCTGTGACTTCATGAACAGTTTGGTGTCGCATGTCGTTTTAGAGAATACTTTAGTAAGACAACGTCCAGAAGTCTTCCATTAAAGATTCAGTTCCAATATTACGACCGATATCTGTGACTTCATGAACAGTTGGGTGTCGTCTGTCGTTTTAGAGAAAACTTTGACTTAAGACAACATTCAGAAGGCTTGCATTAAGGTTTCAGTTTTAATAATATGACCAATCTATGTGAATTCATGACATGTTGGGTGTCGGTTTAGAGAATACTTTGACTAAAGACAACGTCTGGAAGTCATGCATTAGGTTTCAGTTCTAATATTATGACCGATATCTGTGGCTTCATGAAGAGTTGGGTGTCGTCTATCGTTTTAGAGAATAGTTTGACTAAAGACAACGTTCAGAAGGCTTGCAATAAGGTTTCAGTTCTAATATTATGACCGATATATGTGAATTCATGAACAGTTGGGTGTCCTTTTAGAGAATACTTTGACTAAAGACAACGTCCAGAAGTCTTGCATTAAGGTTTCAGTTCTAATATTATGACCGATATCAGTGACTTCATGAACAGTTGGGTGTCCTCCGTCGTTTTAGAGAATAGTTTGACTAAAGACAATGTTCAGGAGGCTTGCATTAGGGTTTCAGTTTTAATAATATGACCGATATACGTGAATTCTTGACAGTTTGGGTGTCGGTTTAGAGAATACTTTGACTAAAGACAACGTCCAGAAGTCTTGCATTAAGGTTTCTGTTCTAATAATATGACCGATATATGTGACCTCATGAACAGTCGGGTGTCGTTATAGAGAATACTTTGACTAAAGACAACGTTCAGAAGGCTTGCATTAAGGTTTCAGTTCTATTATTTTGACCGATATATGTGACTTCATGAACAGTTGGGTGTCATTTTAGAAAATACTTTGACTAAAGACAACATCCAGAAGTCTTGCATTAAAGTTGCAGTTTTAATATTATGACCAATATCTGTGACTTCATGAACAGTTGGGTGTCGTCTGTCGTTTTATAGAATAGTTTGACTAAAGAACGTTCAGAAGGCTTGCAATAAGGTTTTAGTTCTAATATTATGACCGATATATGTGACTTCATGAACAGTTGGGTGTCCTTTTAGAGAATACTTTGACGAAAGACAACGTCTTGCAATAAAGTTTCAGTTCTAATATTATGACCGATATCTGTGACTTTATGAAGAGTAGGGTACCGTCTGTCGTTTTAGAGAATAGTTTGACTAAAGACAACGTCCAGAAGTCTTGGATTAAGGTTTCTTTCTAATAATATGACCGATATATGTGACTTCATGAACAGTTGGGTGTCGTTTTAGAGAATACTTTGACTAAAGACAACGTCTGGAAGTCATGCAATAGGTTTCAGTTCTAATATTATGACCGATATCTGTGGCTTCATGAAGAGTTGGGTGTCGTCTATCGTTTTAGAGAATAGTTTGACTAAAGACAACGTTCAGAAGGCTTGCAATAAGGTTTCAGTTCTAATATTATGACCGATATATGTGAATTCATGAACAGTTGGGTGTCCTTTTAGAGAATACTTTGACTAAAGACAACGTCCAGAAGTCTTGCATTAAGGTTTCAGTTCTAATATTATGACCGATATCAGTGACTTCATGAACAGTTGGGTGTCCTCCGTCGTTTTAGAGAATAGTTTGACTAAAGACAACGTTCAGAAGGCTTGCATTAAGGTTTCGGTTCTAATAATACGACCGATATATGTGAATTCTTGAACAGTTGGGTGTCGTTTTAGAGAATACTTTGACTAAAGACAACGTCAAGAAGTCTTGCATTAAGGTTTCAGGTCTATTATTATGACCGATATATGTGACTTCATGAACAGTTGGTTGTCGTTCTAAAGAATAGTTTGACTAAAGACAATGTTCAGAAGGCTTGCATTAAGGTGTCACTTCTAATATTATGACCGACATATGTGAATTCATGAACAGTTGGGTGTCGTCCGTCGTTTTAGAGAATAGTTTGACTAAAGACAACGTTCAGAAGGCTTGCTTTAAGGTTTCAGTTTTAATATAATGACCAATATATGTGAATTCATGACCAGTTGGGTGTCGGTTTAGAGAATACTTTGACTAAAGACGACGTCCAGAAGTCTTGCAATAAGGTTTCTGTTCTAATAATATGACCGATATATGTGACTTCATGAACAGTTGGGTGTCGTTTTAGAGAATACTTTGACTAAAGACAACGTCCGGAAGTCTTGCATTAAGGTTTCAGTTCTAATATTATGACCGATATCTGTGGCTTCATGAAGAGTTGTGTGTCGTCTATCGTTTTAGAGAATAGCTTGACTAAAGACAAGATTCAGAAGGCTGGCATTAAGGTTTCAGTTCTAATATTATGACCGATATATGTGACTTAATGAACAGTTGGGTGTCGTTTTAGAGAATACTTTGACTAAAGACAACGTCCAGAAGTCTTGCAATAAGGTTTCAGTTCTATTACTATGACCGATATCTGTGACTTCATGAACAGTTGGGTGTCGTTTGTCGTTTTAGAGAATACTTCGAGTGAAGACAACGTCCAGAAGTCTTCCATTAAAGATTCAGTTCCAATATTATGACCGATATCTGTGACTTCATGAACAGTTGGGTGTCTTCTCTCGTTTTAGAGAAAACTTTGACTTAAGACAACGTCCAGAAATCTTGCATTAAGGTTTCAGTTCTAATATTATGACCAATATCTGGGACTCCATGAACAGTTGGGTGTCGTCTGTCATTTTAAAGAACACTTTGGCTGAAGACAACGTCCAGAAGTCTTGCATTAGGTTTCAGTTCTAATATAATGACCAATATCTGTGACTTCATGAACAGTTAGGTGTCCTTTGTCATTTTAGAGAATGCTTTGACTAAAGACAACGTCAAGAAGTCTTGCATTAAGGTTTCAGTTCTAATATTGTGACGAATATCTGTGACTTCATGAACAGTTGTGTGTCGTCTGCCGTTTTAGAGAATAGTTTGACTAAAGACAACGTTCAGAAGGCTTGCATTAAGATTTCAGTTCTAATATTTTGACCGATGTATGTGACTTTATGAACAGTTGGTTGTCGTTTTGGAAAATACTTTGACTCAATGCAACGTCCAGATGTCTTGAATTAAGGTTGCAGTTCTAATTTTATGACCGATATCGGTGACTTCATGAACAGTTCGGTGTCCTCTGTCGTTTTAGAGAATAGTTTGACTAAAGACATCGTTCAGAAGGCTTGCATTAAGATTTCAGTTCTAATATTTTGACCGATGGATGTGACTTTATGAACAGTTGGTTGTCGTTTTGGAAAATACTTTGACTCAATGCAACGTCCAGATGTCTTGAATTAAGGTTGCAGTTCTAATTTTATGACCGATATCGGTGACTTCATGAACAGTTGGGTGTCATCTGTCGTTCTATAGAATAGTTTGACTAAAGACAACTTTCAGAAGACTTGCATTAAGGTTTCAGTTGTAATATTATGACCGATATATGTGAATTTATGACCAGTTAGGTGTTATTTTAGAGAATACTTTGACTAACGACAACGTCCAGAATTCTTGCATTAAGGTTTCAGTTCTAATATTATGACTAATATCTGTGACGTCATGAACAGTTGGGTGTCATGTGTCGTATTAGAGAATAGTTTGACTAAAGACAACAGTCAGAAGGCTTGCATAAAGGTTTCAGTTCTAATATTATGACCGATATATGTGAATTGATGAACAGTTGGGTGTCGTCCGTCGTTTTAGAAAATAGTTTGACTAAAGACAACGTTCAGAAGGCTTGCATTAAGGTTTCAGTTCTAATAATATGACCGACATATGTGACTTCATGAACAGTTGGGTGTCGTTTTAGAGAATATTTTGACTAAAGACAACGTCCAGAAGTCCTGTATAAGGTTTAAGTTCTAATATTATGACGAATATCTGTGACTTCATGAACAGTTGTGTGTCGTCTGTCTTTTTAGAGAATAGTTTGACTAAAGACAACGTTCAGAAGGCTTGCAATAAGGTTTTAGTTCTAATATTATGACCGATATATGTGACTTCATGAACAGTTGGGTGTCGTTCTAGAGAATAGTTTGACTAAAGACAATGTTCAGAAGGCTTGCATTAAGGTTTCACTCCTAATATTATGACGAATATCTGTGACTTCATGAACAGTTGTGTGTCGTCCGTCGTTTTAGAGAATAGTTTGACTAAAGACAACGTTCAGAAGGCTTGCATTAAGGTTTCAGTTTTAATATTATGACCAATATATGTGAATTCATGACCAGTTGCGTGTCGGTTTAGAGAATACTTTGACTAAAGACAACGTCCAGAAGTCTTGCATTAAGGTTTCTGTTCTAATAATATGGCCGATATATGTGACTTCATAAACAGTTGGGTGTCGTTTTAGAGAATACTTTGACTAAAGACAACGTCCGGAAGTCTTGCATTAAGGTTTCAGTTCTAATAATATGACCGATATCTGTGGCTTCATGAAGAGTTGGGGGTCGTCTATCGTTTTAGAGAATAGTTTGACTAAAGACAATGTTCAGAAGGCTGGCATTGAGGTTTCAGTTCTAATATTATGACCGATATATGTGACTTCATGAACAGTTGGGTGTCGTTTTAGAGAATACTTTGACGAAAGACAACGTCTTGCAATAAATTTTCAGTTCTAATTTTTTGACCGATATCTGTGACTTCATGAAGAGTAGGGTACCGTCTGTCGTTTTAGAGAATAGTTTGACTAAAGACAACGTTCAGAAATCTTGCAATAAGCTTTCAGTTCTAATATTATGACCGATATCTGTGACTTCATGAACAGTTTGGTGTCGCTTGTCGTTTTAGAGAATACTTTGAGTGAAGACAACGTCCAGAAGTCTTCCATTAAAGATTCAGTTCCAATATTATGACCGATATATGTGACTTCATGAACAGTTGGGTTTCGTTCTAGAGAATAGTTTGACTAAAGACAATGTTCAGAAGGCTTGCATTAAGGTTTCACTCCTAATATTATGACGAATATCTGTGACTTCATGAACAGTTGTGTGTCGTCCGTCGTTTTAGAGAATAGTTTGACTAAAGACAACGTTCAGAAGGCTTGCATTAAGGTTTCAGTTTTAATAATATGACCAATCTATGTGAATTCATGACATGTTGGGTGACGGTTTAGAGAATACTTTGACTAAAGACAACGTCCAGAAGTCTTGCATTAAGGTTTCTTTCTAATAATATGACCGATATATGTGACTTCATGAACAGTTGGGTGTCGTTTTAGAGAATACTTTGACTAAAGACAACGTCTGGAAGTCATGCAATAGGTTTCAGTTCTAATATTATGACCGATATCTGTGGCTTCATGAAGAGTTGGGTGTCGTCTATCGTTTTAGAGAATAGTTTGACTAAAGACAACGTTCAGAAGGCTTGCAATAAGGTTTCAGTTCTAATATTATGACCGATATATGTGAATTCATGAACAGTTGGGTGTCCTTTTAGAGAATACTTTGACTAAAGACAACGTCCAGAAGTCTTGCATTAAGGTTTCAGTTCTAATATTATGACCGATATCACTGACTTCATGAACAGTTGGGTGTCCTCCGTCGTTTTAGAGAATAGTTTGACTAAAGACAATGTTCAGGAGGCTTGCATTAGGGTTTCAGTTTTAATAATATGACCGATATACGTGAATTCTTGACAAGTTGGGTGTCGGTTTAGAGAATACTTTGACTAAAGACAACGTCCAGAAGTCTTGCATTAAGGTTTCTGTTCTAATAATAAGACCGATATATGTGACTTCATGATCAGTCGGGTGTCGTTATAGAGAATACTTTGACTAAAGACAACGTTCAGAAGGCTTGCATTAAGGTTTCAGTTCTAATATTTTGACCGATATATGTGACTTTATGAACAGTTGGTTGTTGTTTTGGAAAATACTTTGACTCAATGCAACGTCCAGATGTCTTGAATTAATGTTGCAGTTCTAATTTTATGACCGATATCGGTGACTTCATGAATAGTTGGGTGTCGTCTGTCGTTCTATAGAATAGTTTGACTAAAGACAACTTTCAGAAGGCTTGCATTAAGGTTTCAGTTGTAATGTTATGACCGATATATGTGAATTTATGAACAGTTAGGTGTTATTTTAGAGAATACTTTGACTAACGACAACGTCCAGAAGTCTTGCATTAAGGTTTCAGTTCTAATATTATGACTAATATCTGTGACGTCTAGAACAGTTGGGTGTCTTGTGTCGTATTAGAGAATAGTTTGACTAAAGACAACAGTCAGAAGGCTTGCATAAAGGTTTCAGTTCTAATATTATGACCGATATATGTGAATTCATGAACAGTTGGGTGTCGTCCGTCGTTTTAGAAAATAGTTTGACTAAAGACAACGTTCAGAAGGCTTGCATTAAGGTTTCAGTTCTAATATTATGACCGACATATGTGACTTCATGAACAGTTGGGTGTCGTTTTAGAGAATATTTTGACTAAAGACAACGTCCAGAAGTCTTGTATAAGGTTTAAGTTCTAATATTGAGACGAATATCTGTGACTTCATGAACAGTTGTGTGTCGTTTTAGAGAATACTTTGACTAAAGACAACGTCTGGAAGTCTTGCATTAAGGTTTCAGTTCTAATATTATGACCGATATCTGTGGCTTCATGAAGAGTTGGGTGTCGTCTATCGTTTCAGAGAATAGTTTGACTAAAGCAATGTTCAGAAGGCTGGCATTGAGGTTTCAGTTCTAATATTATGACCGATATATGTGACTTCATGAACAGTTGGGTGTCGTTTTAGAGAATACTTTGACGAAAGACAACGTCTTGCAATAAATTTTCAGTTCTAATATTATGACCGATATCTGTGTGTTCATGAAAAGTAGGGTACCGTCTGTCGTTTTAGAGAATAGTTTGACTAAAGACAACGTTCAGAAATCTTGCAATAAGCTTTCAGTTCTAATAATATGACCGATATCTGTGACTTCATGAACAGTTTGGTGTCGCATGTCGTTTTAGAGAATACTTTGAGTGAAGACAACGTCCAGAAGTCTTGCATTAAGGTTTCAGTTCTAATATTATGACCGATATCAGTGACTTCATGAACAGTTGGGTGTCCTCCGTCGTTTTAGAGAATAGTTTGACTAAAGACAATGTTCAGGAGGCTTGCATTAGGGTTTCAGTTTTAATAATATGACCGATATACGTGAATTCTTGACAAGTTGGGTGTCGGTTTAGAGAATACTTTGACTAAAGACAACGTCCAGAAGTCTTGCATTAAGGTTTCTGTTCTAATAATATGACCGATATATGTGACCTCATGAACAGTCGGGTGTCGTTATAGAGAATACTTTGACTAAAGACAACGTTCAGAAGGCTTGCATTAAGGTTTCAGTTCTATTATTTTGACCGATATATGTGACTTCATGAACAGTTGGGTGTCATTTTAGAAAATACTTTGACTAAAGACAACATCCAGAAGTCTTGCATTAAAGTTGCAGTTCTAATATTATGACCAATATCTGTGACTTCATGAACAGTTGGGTGTCGTCTGTCGTTTTATAGAATAGTTTGACTAAAGAACGTTCAGAAGGCTTGCAATAAGGTTTTAGTTCTAATATTATGACCGATATATGTGACTTTATGAACAGTTGGGTGTCCTTTTAGAGAATACTTTGACGAAAGACAACGTCTTGCAATAAAGTTTCAGTTCTAATATTATGACCGATATCTGTGACTTTATGAAGAGTAGGGTACCGTCTGTCGTTTTATAGAATAGTTTGACTAAAGACAACGTTCAGAAAGCTTGAATTAAGGTTTCTGTTCTAATATTATGACCGATATATGTGACTACATGAACAGTTGGGTGTCATTTTAGAGAATACTTCGACTAAAGACAACGTCCAGAAGTCTTGCACTAAGGTTTTAGTTCTAATATTATGACCGATTTCTGTGACTTTATGAACAGTTGAGTGTCGTCTCTCGTTTTAGAGAATAGTTTGACTAAGGACAACGTTCAGAAGGCTTGCATTAAGGTTTCGGTTCTAATAATATGACCGATATATGTGAATTCATGAACAGTTGGGTGTCGTTTTAGAGAATACTTCGACTAAAGACAACGTCCAGAAGTCTTGCAATAAGGTATCAGTTCTAATATTATGACCGATATCTGTGACTCCATGAACAGTTGGGTGTCGTCTGTCATTTTAGAGAACACTTTGACTGAAGACAACGTCCAGAAGTCTTGCATTAGGTTTCAGTTCTAATATTATGAACAATATCTCTGACGTCATGAACAGTTGGGTGTCGTGTGTCGTATTAGAGAATAGTTTGACTAAAGACAACAGTCAGAAGGCTTTAATTAAGGTTTCAGTTCTAATAATATGACCGATATATGTGAATTCATGAACAGTTGGATGTCGTTTTAGAGAATACTTTGACTGAAGACAACATCCAGAAGTCTTGCAATAATGTTTCAGTTTTAATAATATGACCAATATATGTGACTTCATGAACAGTTGGGTGTCGTTTTAGAGAATACTTTGACTAAAGACAACGTCCAGAAGTCTTGCATTAAGGTTTCAGTTCTAATATTATGACTAATATCTGTGATGTCATGAACAGTTGGGTGTCGTGTGTCGTATTAGAGAATAGTTTGACTAAAGACAACAGTCAGAAGGCTTGCATAAAGGTTTCAGTTCTAATATGACCGATATATGTGAATTCATGAACAGTTGGATGTCGTTTTAGAGAATACTTTGACTGAAGACAACATCCAGAAGTCTTGCAATAATGTTTCAGTTTTAATAATATGACCAATATATGTGACTTCATGAACAGTTGGGTGTCGTTTTAGAGAATACTTTGACTAAAGACAACGTCCGGAAGTCTTGCATTAAGGTTTCAGTTCTAATATAATGACCAATATCTGTAACTTCATGAAGAGTTGGGTGTCGTCTGTCATTTGAGAGAATAGTTTAACTAAAGACAACATTCAGAACCCTTGAATTAAGGTTTCAGTTCTAATATTATGACGAATATCTGTGACTTCATGAAAAGTTGGGTGTCGTCTGTCGTTTTAGAGAATAGTTTGACTAAAGACAACATCCAGAAGGCTTGCATTAGGGTTTCAGTTGTAATATTAAGACCGATATATGTGAATATATGAACAGTTGGGTGTCGTTTTAGAGAATACTTTGACTAAAGACAACGTCCAGAAGTCTTGCAATAAAGTTTCAGTTCTAATATTATGATTGATATCTGTGACGTCATGAACAGTTGGGTGTCGTGTGTCGTATTTGAAAATAGTTCGACTAAAGATAACGTTCAGAAGGCTTTCATTAAGGTTTCAGTTCTAATATGACCGATATATGTGAATTCATGAACAGTTGGGTGTCCTTTTAGAGAATACATTACGGTTTCTGTTCTAATAATACGACGGATATATATGACTTCATGAACAGTCGGGTGTCGTTTTAGAGAATACTTTGACTAAAGACAACGTTCAGAAGGCTTGCATTAAGGTTTCAGTTCTAATCATTTGACCGATATATGTGACTTGATGAACAGTTGGGTGTCGTTGTAGAAGATACAGAGATGTGTCGCTTGTCGAGATGTGTCGCTCGTCGCTTGTCGAGATGTGTCGCTAAGACATGTGTCGCTTGTCGTTTTAGAGAACACTTTGAGTGAAGACAACGTCCAGAAGTCTTCCATTAAAGATTCAGTTCCAATATTATGACCGATATCTGTGACTTCATGAACAGTTGGGTGTCGTCTGTCGTATTAGAGAATAGTTTGACTAAAGACAATGTTCAGAAGGCTTGCACTAGGGTTTCAGTTTTAATAATATGACCGATATACTTGAATTCTTGACCAGTTGGGTGTCGGTTTAGAGAATACTTTGACTAAAGACAACGTCCAGAAGTCTTGCATTAGGGTTTCTTTCTAATAATATGACCGATATATGTGACTTCATGAACAGTTGGGTGTCATTTTAGAGAATACTTTGACTAAAGACAACGTTCAGAAGGCTTGCATTAAGGTTTCAGTTCTAATCATTTGACCGATATCTGTGGCTTCATGAAGAGTTGGGTGTCGTCTATTGTTTTAGAGAATAGTTTGACTAAAGACAATGTTCAGAAGGCTTGACATAAGGTTTCAGTTCTAATATTATGACCGATATGTGTGAATTCATGAACAGTTGGGTGTCGTTTTAGAGAATACTTTGACTAAAGACAACGTCCAGAAGTCTTGCACTAAGGTTTCAGTTCTAATATTATGACAAATATCAGTGACTTCATGAACAGTTGGGTGTCCTCCGTCGTTTTAGAGAATAGTTTGACTAAAGACAATGTTCAGGAGGCTTGCATTAGGGTTTCAGTTTTAATAATATGACCGATATACATGAATTCTTGACAAGTTGGGTGTCGGTTTAGAGAATACTTTAAATAAGACAACGTCTTGCATTAAGGTTTCTGTTCTAATAATATGACCGATATATGTGACTTCATGAACAGTTGGGTGTCGTTTTAGAAAATACTTTGACTAAAGACAACATCCAGAAGTCTTGCATTAAAGTTTCAGTTCTAATATTATGACCAATATCTGTGACTTCATGAACAGTTGGGTGTCGTCTGTCGTTTTATAGAACAGTTTGACTAAAGACAACAATCAGATGGCTTGCAATAAGGTTTTAGTTCTAATATTATGACCAATTTCTGTGACTTTATAGACAGTTGAGTGTCGTCTGTCGTTTCAGAGAATAGTTTGACTAAAGACAACGTTCAGAAGGCTTGCATTAAGGTTTCGGTTCTAATATTATGACCGATATATGTGAATTCAAGAACAGTTTGGTGTCGTTTTAGAGAATACTTTGACTAAAGACAACGTCCACAAGTCTTGCATTAAGGTTTCAGGTCTAATATTATGACCGATATATGTGTTTTCATGAACAGTTGGGTGTCGTTCTAAAGAATAGTTTGACTAAAGACAATGTTCAGAAGGCTTGCATTAAGGTTGCAGTTCTAATTTTATGACCGATATCGGTGACTTCATGAACAGTTGGGTGTCGTCTGTCGTTCTATAGAATAGCTTGACTAAAGACAACGTTCAGAAAGCTTGCATTAAGGTTTCAGTTGTAATATTATGACCAATATATGTGAATTTATGAACAGTTTGGTGTCGTTTTAGAGAATACTTTGACTAAAGACAACGTCCAGAAGTCTTGCATTAAGGTTTCAGTTCTAATATTATGACTAATATCTGTGACGTCATGAACAGTTGGGTGTCGTGTGTCGTATTAGAGAATAGTTTGACTAAAGACAACAGTCAGAAGGCTTGCATAAAGGTTTCAGTTCTAAAATTATGACCGATATATGTGAATTCATGAACAGTTGGATGTCGTTTTAGAGAATACTTTGACTGAAGACAACATCCAGAAGTCTTGCAATAATGTTTCAGTTTTAATAATATGACCAATATATGTGACTTCATGAACAGTTGGGTGTCGTTTTAGAGAATACTTTGACTAAAGACAACGTCCGGAAGTCTTGCATTAAGGTTTCAGTTCTAATATAATGACCAATATCTGTAACTTCATGAAGAGTTGGGTGTCGTCTGTCATTTGAGAGAATAGTTTAACTAAAGACAACATTCAGAACCCTTGAATTAAGGTTTCAGTTCTAATATTATGACGAATATCTGTGACTTCATGAAAAGTTGGGTGTCGTCTGTCGTTTTAGAGAATAGTTTGACTAAAGACAACATCCAGAAGGCTTGCATTAGGGTTTCAGTTGTAATATTAAGACCGATATATGTGCATATATGAACAGTTGGGTGTCGTTTTAGAGAATACTTTGACTAAAGACAACGTCCAGAAGTCTTGCATTAAAGTTTCAGTTCTAATATTATGATTGATATCTGTGACGTCATGAACAGTTGGGTGTCGTGTGTCGTATTTGAAAATAGTTCGACTAAAGATAACGTTCAGAAGGCTTTCATTAAGGTTTCAGTTCTAATATGACCGATATATGTGAATTCATGAACAGTTGGGTGTCCTTTTAGAGAATACATTAAGGTTTCTGTTCTAATAATATGACGGATATATATGACTTCATGAACAGTCGGGTGTCGTTTTAGAGATTACTTTGACTAAAGACAACGTTCAGAAGGCTTGCATTAAGGTTTCAGTTCTAATCATTTGACCGATATATGTGACTTGATGAACAGTTGGGTGTCGTTGTAGAAGATACAGAGATGTGTCGCTTGTCGAGATGTGTCGCTTGTCGCTTGTCGAGATGTGTCGCTAAGAGATGTGTCGCTTGTAGTTTTAGAGAACACTTTGAGTGAAGACAACGTCCAGAAGTCTTCCATTAAAGATTCAGTTCCAATATTATGACCGATATCTGTGACTTCATGAACAGTTGGGTGTCGTCTGTCGTATTAGAGAATAGTTTGACTAAAGACAATGTTCAGAAGGCTTGCATTAGGGTTTCAGTTTTAATAATATGACCGATATACTTGAATTCTTGACCAGTTGGGTGTCGGTTTAGAGAATACTTTGACTAAAGACAACGTCCAGAAGTCTTGCATTAGGGTTTCTTTCTAATAATATGACCGATATATGTGACTTCATGAACAGTTGGGTGTCATTTTAGAGAATACTTTGACTAAAGACAACGTTCAGAAGGCTTGCATTAAGGTTTCAGTTCTAATCATTTGACCGATATCTGTGGCTTCATGAAGAGTTGGGTGTCGTCTATTGTTTTAGAGAATAGTTTGACTAAAGACAATGTTCAGAAGGCTTGACATAAGGTTTCAGTTCTAATATTATGACCGATATATGTGAATTCATGAACAGTTGGGTGTCGTTTTAGAGAATACTTTGACTAAAGACAACGTCCAGAAGTCTTGCACTAAGGTTTCAGTTCTAATATTATGACAAATATCAGTGACTTCATGAACAGTTGGGTGTCCTCCGTCGTTTTAGAGAATAGTTTGACTAAAGACAATGTTCTGGAGGCTTGCATTAGGGTTTCAGTTTTAATAATATGACCGATATACGTGAATTCTTGACAAGTTGGGTGTCGGTTTAGAGAATACTTTAAATAAGACAACGTCCAGAAGTCTTGCATTAGGGTTTCTGTTCTAATAATATGACCGATATATGTGACTTCATGAACAGTTGGGTGTCGTTTTAGAAAATACTTTGACTAAAGACAACATCCAGAAGTCTTGCATTAAAGTTTCAGTTCTAATATTATGACCAATATCTGTGACTTCATGAACAGTTGGGTGTCGTCTGTCGTTTTATAGAACAGTTTGACTAAAGACAACAATCAGATGGCTTGCAATAAGGTTTTAGTTCTAATATTATGACCAATTTCTGTGACTTTATAGACAGTTGAGTGTCGTCTGTCGTTTCAGAGAATAGTTTGACTAAAGACAACGTTCAGAAGGCTTGCATTAAGGTTTCGGTTCTAATATTATGACCGATATATGTGAATTCATGAACAGTTTGGTGTCGTTTTAGAGAATACTTTGACTAAAGACAACGTCCACAAGTCTTGCATTAAGGTTTCAGGTCTAATATTATGACCGATATATGTGTTTTCATGAACAGTTGGGTGTCGTTCTAAAGAATAGTTTGACTAAAGACAATGTTCAGAAGGCTTGCATTAAGGTTTCACTTCTAATATTATGACCGATATATGTGAATTCATCAACAGTTGGGTGTCGTCCGTCGTTTTAGAGAATAGTTTGACTAAAGACAACGTTCAGAAGGCTTGCATTAAGGTTTCAGTTTTAATATATGACCGATATATGTGACTTCATGAACAGTTGGGTGTCGTTTTAGAGAACACTTTGACTAAAGACAACGTCCAGAAGTCTTGCAATAAGGTATCAGTTCTAATATTATGACCGATATCTGCGACTTCATGAACAATTGGGTGTCGTTTGTCATTTTAGAGAATACTTTGAGTGAAGACAACGTCCAGAAGTCTTCCATTAAAGATTCAGTTCCAATATTATGACCGATATCTGTGACTTCATGAACAGTTGGGTGTCGTCTGTCGTTTTAGAGAAAACTTTGACTGAAGACAACGTCCAGAAGTCTTGCATTAGGTTTCAGTTCTAATATTATGACCAATATCTGTGACTTCATGAACAGTTGGGTGTCCTTTGTCATTTTAGAGAATGCTTTGACTAAAGACAACGTCAAGAAGTGTTGCATTAAGGTTTCAGTTCTAATATTGTGACCGATATCTGTGACTTCATGAACAGATGGGTGTCGTCTGTCGTTCTATAGAATAGCTTGACTAAAGACAACGTTCAGAAGGCTTGCATTAAGGTTTCAGTTGTAATATTATGACCAATATATGTGAATTTATGAACAGTTGGGTGTCGTTTTAGAGAATACTTTGACTAAAGACAACGTCCGGAAGTCTTGCATTAAGGTTTCAGTTCTAATATAATGACCGATATCTGTAACTTCATGAAGAGTTGGGTGTCGTCTGTCATTTGAGAGAATAGTTTAACTAAAGACAACATTCAGAACCCTTGCATTAATGTTTCAGTTCTAATAATATGACGAATATCTGTGACCTCATGAACAGTTGGGTGTCGTCCGTCGTTTTAGAGAATAGTTTCACTAAAGACAACGTTCAGAAGGCTTGCATTAAGGTTTCAGTTTTAATAATATGACCAAAATATGTGAATTCATGACCAGTTGCGTGTTGGTTTAGAGAATACTTTGACTAAAGACAACGTCCAGAAGTCTTGCATTAAGGTTTCTGTTCTAATAATATCACCGATATATGTGACTTCATATACAGTTGGGTGTCGTTTTAGAGAATACTTTGACTAAAGACAACGTCCGGAAGTCTTGCATTAAGGTTTCAGTTCTAATATTATGACCGATATCTGTGGCTTCATGAAGAGTTGGGTGTCGTCTATCGTTTCAGAGAATAGTTTGACTAAAGACAATGTTCAGAAGGCTGGCATTGAGGTTTCAGTTCTAATATTATGACCGATATATGTGACTTCATGAACAGTTGGGTGTCGTTTTAGAGAATACTTTGACGAAAGACAACGTCTTGCAATAAATTTTCAGTTCTAATATTATGACCGATTTCTGTGTGTTCATGAAGAGTAGGGTACCGTCTGTCGTTTTAGAGAATAGTTTGACTAAAGACAACGTTAAGAAATCTTGCAATAAGCTTTCAGTTCTAATATTATGACCGATATCTGTGACTTCATGAACAGTTTGGTGTCGCATGTCGTTTTAGAGAATACTTTGAGTGAAGACAACGTCCAGAAGTCTTCCATTAAAGATTCAGTTCCAATATTACGACCGATATCTGTGACTTCATGAACAGTTGGGTGTCGTCTGTCGTTTTAGAGAAAACTTTGACTTAAGACAACATTCAGAAGGCTTGCATTAAGGTTTCAGTTTTAATAATATGACCAATCTATGTGAATTCATGACATGTTGGGTGTCGGTTTAGAGAATACTTTGACTAATGACAACGTCCAGAAGTCTTGGATTAAGGTTTCTTTCTAATAATATGACCGATATATGTGACTTCATGAACAATTGGGTGTCGTTTTAGAGAATACTTTGACTAAAGACAACGTCTGGAAGTCATGCATTAGGTTTCAGTTCTAATATTATGACCAATATCTGTGGCTTCATGAAGAGTTGGGTGTCGTCTATCGTTTTAGAGAATAGTTTGACTAAAGACAACGTTCAGAAGGCTTGCAATAAGGTTTCAGTTCTAATATTATGACCGATATATGTGAATTCATGAACAGTTGGGTGACCTTTTAGAGAATACTTTGACTAAAGACAACGTCCAGAAGTCTTGCATTAAGGTTTCAGTTCTAATATTATGACCGATATCAGTGACTTCATGAACAGTTGGGTGTCCTCCGTCGTTTTAGAGAATAGTTTGACTAAAGACAATGTTCAGGAGGCTTGCATTAGGGTTTCAGTTTTAATAATATGACCGATATACGTGAATTCTTGACAAGTTGGGTGTCGGTTTAGAGAATACTTTGACTAAAGACAACGTCCAGAAGTCTTGCATTAAGGTTTCTGTTCTAATAATATGACCGATATATGTGACCTCATGAACAGTCGGGTGTCGTTATAGAGAATACTTTGACTAAAGACAACGTTCAGAAGGCTCTCATTAAGGTTTCAGTTCTATTATTTTGACCGATATATGTGACTTCATGAACAGTTGGGTGTCGTCTGTCGTTTTATAGAATAGTTTGACTAAAGAACGTTCAGAAGGCTTGCAATAAGGTTTTAGTTCTAATATTATGACCAATATATGTGACTTCATGAACAGTTGGGTGTCCTTTTAGAGAATACTTTGACGAAAGACAACGTCTTGCAATAAAGTTTCAGTTCTAATATTATGACCGATATCTGTGGCTTTATGAAGAGTAGGGTACCGTCTCTCGTTTTAGAGAATAGTTTGACTAAAGACAACGTTCAGAAGGCTTGAATTAAGGTTTCTGTTCTAATATTATGACCAATATATGTGACTACATGAACAGTTGGGTGTCATTTTAGAGAATACTTCCACTAAAGACAACGTCCAGAAGTCTTGCACTAAGGTTTTAGTTCTAATATTATGACCGATTTCTGTGACTTTATGAACAGTTGAGTGTCGTCTCTCGTTTTAGAGAATAGTTTGACTAAGGACAACGTTCAGAAGGCTTGCATTAAGGTTTCGGTTCTAATAATATGACCGATATATGTGAATTCATGAACAGTTGGGTGTCTTTTTAGAGAATACTTCGACTAAAGACAACGTCCGGAAGTCTTGCATTAAGGTTTCAGTTCTAATATAATGACCGATATCTGTAACTTCAAGAAGAGTTGGGTGTCGTCTGTCATTTGAGAGAATAGTTTAACTAAAGACAACATTCAGAACCCTTGCATTAAGGTTTCAGTTCTAATAATATGACCGATATATGTGAATTCATGAACAGTTGGATGTCGTTTTAGAGAATACTTTGACTGAAGACAACATCCAGAAGTCTTGCAATAATGTTTCAGTTTTAATAATATGACCAATATATGTGACTTCATGAACAGTTGGGTGTCGTTTTAGAGAATACTTTGACTAAAGACAACGTCCGGAAGTCTTGCATTAAGGTTTCAGTTCTAATATAATGACCGATATCTGTAACTTCATGAAGAGTTGGGTGTCGTCTGTCATTTGAGAAAATAGTTTAACTAAAGACAACATTCAGAACCCTTGCATTAAGGTTTCAGTTCTAATATTATGACGAATATCTGTGACTTCATGAAAAGTTGGGTGTCGTCTGTCGTTTTAGAGAATAGTTTGACTAAAGACAACATTCAGAAGGCTTGCATTAGGGTTTCAGTTGTAATATTAAGACCGATATATGTGAATATATGAACAGTTGGGTGTCGTTTTAGAGAATACTTTGACTAAAGACATCGTCCAGAAGTCTTGCATTAAAGTTTCAGTTCTAATATTATGATTTATATCTGTGACGTCATGAACAGTTGGGTGTCGTGTGTCGTATTTGAAAATAGTTCGACTAAAGACAACGTTCAGAAGGCTTTCATTAAGGTTTCATTTCTAATATGACCGATATATGTGAATTCATGAACAGTTGGGTGTCCTTTTAGAGAATACATTAAGGTTTCTGTTCTAATAATATGACGGATATATATGACTTCATGAACAGTCGGGTGTCGTTTTAGAGAATACTTTGACTAAAGACAACGTTCAGAAGGCTTGCATTAAGGTTTCAGTTCTAATCATTTGACCGATATATGTGACTTGATGAACAGTTGGGTGTCGTTGTAGAAGATACAGAGATGTGTCGCTTGTCGAGATGTGTCGCTTGTCGCTTGTCGAGATGTGTCGCTAAGAGATGTGTCGCTTGTCATTTTAGAGAACACTTTGAGTGAAGACAACGTCCAGAAGTCTTCCATTAAAGATTCAGTTCCAATATTATGACCGATATCTGTGACTTCATGAACAGTTGGGTGTCGTCTGTCGTATTAGAGAATAGTTTGACTAAAGACAATGTTCAGAAGGCTTGCATTAGGGTTTCAGTTTTAATAATATGACCGATATACTTGAATTCTTGACCAGTTGGGTGTCGGTTTAGAGAATACTTTGACTAAAGACAACGTCCAGAAGTCTTGCATTAAGGTTTCTTTCTAATAATATGACCGATATATGTGACTTCATGAACAGTTGGGTGTCATTTTAGAGAATACTTTGACTAAAGAGAACGTTCAGAAGGCTTGCATTAAGGTTTCAGTTCTAATCATTTGACCGATATCTGTGGCTTCATGAAGAGTTGGGTGTCGTCTATTGTTTTAGAGAATAGTTTGACTAAAGACAACGTTCAGAAGGCTTGACATAAGGTTTCAGTTCTAATATTATGACCGATATATGTGAATTCATGAACAGTTGGGTGTCATTTTAGAGAATACTTTGACTAAAGACAACGTCCAGAAGTCTTGCATTAGGGTTTCAGTTCTAATATTATGACAAATATCAGTGACTTCATGAACAGTTGGGTGTCCTCCGTCGTTTTAGAGAATAGTTTGACTAAAGACAATGTTCAGGAGGCTTGCATTAGGGTTTCAGTTTTAATAATATGACCGATATACGTGAATTCTTGACAAGTTGGGTGTCGGTTTAGAGAATACTTTCAATAAGACAACGTCCAGAAGTCTTGCATTAAGGTTTCTGTTCTAATAATATGACCGATATATGTGACTTCATGAACAGTCGGGTGTCGTTATAGAGAATACTTTGACTAAAGACAACGTTCAGAAGGCTTGCATTAAGGTTTCAGTTCTAATATTTTGACCGATATATGTGACTTCATGAACAGTTGGGTGTCGTTTTAGAAAATACTTTGACTAAAGACAACATCCAGAAGTCTTGCATTAAAGTTTCAGTTCTAATATTATGACCAATATCTGTGACTTCATGAACAGTTGGGTGTCGTCTGTCGTTTTATAGAACAGTTTGACTAAAGACAACAATCAGATGGCTTGCAATAAGGTTTTAGTTCTAATATTATGACCAATTTCTGTGGCTTTATAGACAGTTGAGTGTCGTCTGTCGTTTCAGAGAATAGTTTGACTAAAGACAAACGTTCAGAAGGCTTGCATTAAGGTTTCGGTTCTAATATTATGACCGATATATGTGAATTCATGAACAGTTTGGTGTCGTTTTAGAGAATACTTTGACTAAAGACAACGTCCACAAGTCTTGCATTAAGGTTTCAGGTCTAATATTATGAACCGATATATGTGTTTTCATGAACAGTTGGGTGTCGTTCTAAAGAATAGTTTGACTAA